>JARQOC010000138.1:0-139809 GCA_033576535.1 Allobates femoralis | reverse complement strand
GAGATTTTTTTTTACCTAAAAGTTTGGTGGGTTTTTACCTCAATGTTTGGTGGGTTTTTTACCTCAACGTTGGTGAGTTTTTTTTACCTCAGGGTTTTGTGATTTTTTTTTTTTACCTCAGCGTTTGGTGAGTTTTTTTAACCTCTGTATTTGTAGCCAAAACCAGGAGTGGAAATAATCGGGGGACAAGTACAATAGAAACATGTCCACCACTTCTATATTTATTACCCACCCCCTTGCAAATCCGGGAGGAAAAAACTCAGTAAGGCACCTTCACATTGCTTTTCCCCTCCGCAGCGTACTGCGGAGGGGATCCGCAATGTGAGCGCAGCACCACAACCCCTATCTTTATAATGGGAGTGCACGGTGCTGTGTAGACCTGGCGCACACCATTCACTCCCATATGTGATCTGTGCGCAGGTGGACGCCTGCACACAAATCACCCAGTCTCGTCCGCACCAAGGACGCGACATTTGCATTTCTGGTCGGACGAGACTGGGTGATTTGTTGCGCCAGGCATCCGCCTGCGCACAGATCACATGTGCAGTGAATGTGCCACGTCAACGCAGCACCGTACGCTCCCATTATAAAGATAGGTCTGGGGTGCTGGGGTTTCACATTGTAGATGCCCTCCGCAGAACGCTGCGGGGGGGAACGCAAATGTGAAAGTAGCCTAAACACCCAATTGTGCATGTGGCTTTATGTGTGAGACACATTGTGCCGTACATTGCCATCATTCATTCTTCCACATAGTGACCTAAAAAACAGGTCCCCAAAATGCTGTGAAACGGGAAAAAAAGTAAAAATTTCATGTTGTTATTATTCACCAGTTCCCCTATATGAGGTGTCTGATGCCTCAGACGGTGCAAATGTGAACCTTTAGGGGATGTCCCACAGGGCGTTTTTTGAGCTGTCCTGAACGCAGCAAAAATCTGAACTGGTTTCAGATCCTAAAGTCCTTGCCAGGAGATTTGCTGATTTCAGGTCCGTGTTTTTTGTGCGTTTTTTGCGTGTTTTTTGCTGCTGGCATTTTCATGCTTTTTTCCATTGACTGCACCAAAAACACAGGAAAAAAAGAGCATGTCAATTCTTTCCCATTTGCACCAAAAACGCAGGATTTGGGCATTCTTGACACTTGGGAAAACCAATGTGTGGCACAGCGTTTTCTGTGAAACACATTGATTTTGCTGGGAATCAAAACCACAGGAACAAATTAGCATACATTACCATAAAGGCCACTTTACACACACCAACTTATCTGTCCAACGTCTGACCTACTTACTGGTTGCAGTGAAATCATGGACACATTGTTCCATTGTACACAGTTACAAAATGGAGCAATGTGTCCATGATTTCACTGCAACCAGCAAGTTGGTCAGAAGTTGGACAGATAAGTTGGTGTGTGTAAAGTGGCCCTAAAACCAGTGGTAAGGGTAGAGGCACACTAGGAGCGTGTTAAACGGAGCGTTTTGTACGCTAGCCATTTTCTGCGATTGCGTCACGTATTTGTCCGCGATCGCGGTGCGAGTTGTGTGCGAGTTGCGGTGCGAGTGGGGTGCGTTTGCAATGCGAATGGGATGCGAGTGCGTTTTTTCAGTCACAAACAGCGATCCGAGTGTAAGGTGTTATGGAGGCACTTCAGAATTGGAATCAGCTTGTACTTCCTGTCACGTACAAGCGTATTTCTCGCATGTAACTCGCATGGTGTGCTGACTTCATGCGAGAAAAAAAACGTCGCCATAGACTTGCATTGACCGTACGCGCGTAGGAATCGCACACATACGCAGCATGCTGCGAGTGGAATCGCATTGCTGGCGACATGCGAGAGGCGACTGCGTAAAACGGACCACTGTGCCCTGGCCAATTTGTTAACATCAGTGCGAGTGACATGCCTTTTTTACAAGCGGGAGTCTCACGCCAGTGTGCCTCCATCCTAAACCGCAGCAAAAACGCACTGTGTGCACATCCCCTTAGGCTTCATTCACACACACTGTTCTTGATCCATTATTTGCAGTGCACTGTTCACAGGAGATCATTCAAAATGGATTCCAGCAAAGTCTATGGGATTTCAGTTTTTTTCCATTCAAGCTGAGAATATGTGGTGTGATCTTTTCTTTTTTTTTTACTAGAAAAGTGCATGTTAGTTCCTGTGGTGTTTTTCTCATCAGGTTTTTTTCCATAGGGAACCATTGTAAATGGAGGGAAAAAAAAAACTACAGCACACAAAATGCAGAAAAAAAACAGATCAAAAACGCAGTGTGTGAATAGGTGATATGTTTTTTTAAAAAGCGGATTCGTTATGCAGCTGAAAAATGGAGCCAAAAAGAGGGTCAAAAATACTGTTCTCGAAGTCTGAACTTTCTAGAAAAAAAGAATTGTGCTTTTGTCGACATATTGTGTGCCCCGTCCTCATTTTTCGGATCTTGGGTTGTGTGATGGCTTATTTTTTGCATCTTGATCTGACATGTCTAATGATACTATCTTTGAGTAGATGCTTTGTTTTGATCCAGTTATTACATTTTATTGCAGTGTTGCGGCAACCAAAAAAATGTAATTTTGGCGTTTTTACTTTTTTTCTGTTACATAGTTTATAGACCTAATTGATTTTATTTTATATTTCTTAACATACTGATAAATGTGTATTTTCATAGTTTTCTTTTCAGTGGGGCAAAAGGGATAGTTTGAACTTTTATATTTGTTTTATTTTTCCTTTTTTTGTTATAGATTTTTTTTTTTAATTTTACTTCTTAGGCTAGATTCACACAAAGCGTTTTTGCTGTAGCAAAACCTGTACAGGTTTCTGGTATCTCCTGATTTCTTGGCAGGAGACATCCATGGCTCGTGCGTGTTTTTACCGCAATTTTCCTGCATTTTGATTGCTGCGTTTTTTTTATGCATTTTGGCCATTGAACGCAGCACAAACGCAGAAAACAATTGACATGATCATTCTTTTAAAATGCAGCAAAACCATAGGGTGTTGACACTGTCTGCAAAAAAATTAAACCAATGTGTGTAGACAGTTTATCTCTGAATCACATAGGTTTTGCTGGGAATCAAAAACGCAGGTTTAGATTAGGATACATTACCACAAAACCAAGGTAAAAACACAACACAAAAATGCAATAAAAAACGCACTGTGTGAACATAGTCCTATTCCTCTTGGGGCTGTAAGGCTGTGTTCACACAGTGTACTTTTACTGCATTTCTGTGATGCATTTTTACCTTGGTTTTATGCTAATCTATGCTAATCTAAACCTGCGTACTTGATTTCCAAACTTGTGTGATTCAGGAAAAACTCACCAGCCATATCTGCAGGTTCATAGCATTTTTCCACATGATAGGTTCCCTTGAAATGATTTTGGGCCACTGCTCTCACACCATTATTGATCAGATAGTGATATCCCGCATCAAGTTCAGGTCACTCTGGCCTGGTCTAAATGGGTTCTGGGCATCAGAGATGGCATCAAAGTGGGATAATTGCTGTGTTTTATATAATGAATAAGTGACTGGTGATTTTATGGGATTAAATGACTTTGGGTCCCTTCTCATAACAGGCCATGTGCACACAGAGCGTTATTTGATCTGTATCATAGTACAGTTCTGTGGCAAATCTGCAATCAAAGCCTTAAGGTCGGGTTACCGGCTACTGATGTCGCTGCAACATCACAGCTTTTGTGATGTTGCAGCGACCTCGCTAGCGAAGTTGCTGCTTGTGACATGCCGCAGCGACCAGCGGTGTGATCACTGCAGAATGGCGAGGGAGGACAATTTTTTGGTCGTCTGTCTCCCGCTGGGCAGCATACATCAGCGTGTGCGACACCCCTCTAACCCGATGTGTTCCGTGGTAACAGGGTACACATCAGGTTACTAAGCACTGCGCGCTTTGCTTAGTAACCTGATGTGTACCCTGGTTACCAGTGTTCTCCTGCTTACCCCAGCCTATCAGAATACAGTAGCGGACCTCAGCATCATCGAAAAGAATAGTTTATATTCTTTTCCACGATGTCGAGCTCATTACATGGGTCACTGAGGAGATCTGCCTGTTTGAGAGCTCACCAGCGACCATACAGCAATGTTCCAGCGATCCCGGCCAGGTCGGGTCGTTGGTGGATCGCTGGAACATCGCTACATGTAACGTGGCCTTTTATCTAGGGTCGCATCGGGGAGCTTGCATCCGTTTGAAGAATGCATTAAAGGCTGCATTTTCATGGCATGTATGTTCATTTTTAGCGCATGCGTTAGCGCTTGGTACATATTTGTACCATGCGGTAACGCATGCATTTCCCATAGACATCCATTTTAAAAAAAACAAACACATGCGTTTTTGCAAAAGCACCAAAAAATAAAAACCGCTGCATACCGCGTTTCTTGGTGCACTTGCAAAAACGCATAGCGTCAAAAGCATTGCACTTTTGCAAAACGTTTTTTTGCATTGGAGCCTATGGGTGCGTTAAAGCATGCATTTTTCAACATTTGCACATGAAAATAACGCATGCATTATATCCTCACTCCCCTCACCTCACCACTCTCTTCTCCCCTCACCACTCCCCCTTCCTCTCACCTCTCCTTTCCTCTCCTCTCCCTTCTCCTTTCCTGTCCTCTGTTCTCCTCTAGCCTCTCTCATGTCCTTTCTATTATCCTCCCGTCTCCTGTCTCTTCTCTTTTTCTCAGATACATTTTTATGAAACATAGCAAAACATAGAAGATATTACATGACAATGCTTATCCTGTTCCCTCTCCTCTTTCCGTTCCTCTTCTTTCCCCTCTTTTTTCCCCCTCCCCTCTTTTTCCTCTCCTCTCCCCTCCCCTCTTTTTCCTCTCCTCTCCCCTCCCCTCTTTTTCCTCTCCTCTCCCCTCCCCTCTTTTTTCCTTTCCTCTCCCCTCCCCTCTTTTTCCTTTCCTCTCCCCTCCCCTCTTTTTCCTTTCCTCTCCCCTCCCCTCTTTTCCTTTCCCCTCCCCTCTTTTTCCTTTCCCCTCCCCTCTTTTTCCTTTCCCCTCCCCTCTTTTTCCTTTCCCCTCCCTCTTTTTTCCTTTCCCCTCCCCTCTTTTTCCTTTCCCCTCCCCTCTTTTTCCCCTCCCTCTTTTTTCCCCTCCCCTCTTTTTCACCTCCCCTTCGTCTCCCCTCCCCTCTTTTTCACCTCCCCTTCGTCTCCCCTCCCCTCTTTTTCAACTCACCTCTTTTTTTCTCCTCCCCTCTTTTTCCCTTCCCCTCCCCTCTTTTTCCCTTCCCCTCCCCTCCCCTCTTTTTCCCTTTCCCCTCCCCTCTTTTTTTCCTCCCCTCTTTTTCCCCTCCTCTCCCTTTTTTCCCTTCCCTCTTTTTCCCTTCCCCCTCCCCTCCCCTCTTTTTCCCTTCCCCTCTTTTTCCCTTCCCCTTCCCCTCCCCTCTTTTTTTTCCCCTCCCCTCTTTTTTTTCCCCTCCCCTCTTTTTTTCCCCTCCCCTCTTTTTTTTCCCCTCCCCTCTTTTTTTCCCCTCCCCTTTTTTTTTCCCCTCCCCTTTTTTTTCCCCTCCCCTTTTTTTTCCCCTCCCCTTTTTTTTCCCCTCCCCTTTTTTCCCCTCCCCTTTTTTTCCCCTCCCCTCTTTTTTTCCCCTCCCCTCTTTTTTTCCCCTCCCCTCTTTTTCCCCCTCCCCTCTTTTTTCCCTTTCCCCTCCCCTCTTTTTTTCCACTCCCCTCTTTTTCCCCTCCCCTCTTTTTCCCTTTCCCCTCCTATGACCTTTTTTTTCCCCTCCCCTCTTTTTTTCCCCTCCCCTCTTTTTTCCCCTCCCCTCTTTTTCCCCTCCTCTCCCTTCTTTTTCCCCTCTTTTTCCCTTTCCCCTCCCCTCTTTTTCCCTTTCCCCTCCCCTCTTTTTCCCTTTCCCCCTCCCCTCCCCTCTTTTTCCCTTCCCCATCCTCTCCCCTCTTTTTCCCTTCCCCCTCCCCTCTTTTTCCCCTCCCCTCTTTTTCCCCTCCCCTCTTTTTCCCCTCCCCCTCTTTTTCACCTCCCCTTCGTCTCCCCTCCCCTCTTTTTCACCTCCCCACCCCTCTCTTTTTCCCTCACCTCTTTTTCCCCTCCCCTTCATCTCCCCTCACCTTCGTCTCCCCTCACCTCTTTTCCCCTCCCCTCTTTTTCCCCTCCCCTCTTTTTCCCTTCCCCTCCCCTCCCTCTTTTTCCCCTCCCCTCCCCCTCCCTCTTTTTTCCTCCCTTTTCCCTCCCCCTTTTTTTCCCTTTCCCCCTCTTTTTTTCCCCTCCCTTTTTTTTCCCCCCTTTTTTTTCCCTCTTTTCTCCCTCTCCCTCTTTTTCCTTCCCTCCCTCTTTTTCCTCCCTCTTTTTCCCTCCCCTTCTTTCCCTCCCCTTTTTTCCTTTCCCTCCCCTCTTTTCCCTCCCCCCCCCCTTTTTCCCTCCCCTCCCCTCTTTTTCCCCTCCCTCTTTTTCCCTTCCCCCTCCCCTCCCTCTCCCCTCCCTCTTTTTCCCTCCCTCCTCCCCCCCTTTTCCCTCCCTTCTCCTCCCCTCTTTTTCCCCTCCCCTTTTTCCCCTCCCCTCTTTTTCCCCTCCCCCCCCTCTTTTTTCCCTCCCTCTTTTTCCCCTCCCCTCTCTTCCCCTCCCTTTCCTTCCCCTCCTCTTTTTCCCTCCCTCTTTTTCCCCTCCCTCTTTTTCCCCTCCCCTCTTTTTCCCTCCCCTCTTTTCCTTCCCTCCCCTCCCTCTTTTTTCTTTCCCCCCCCCTCTTTTTCCCTTCCCCTCCCCCCCCTTCTTTTTCCTCCCTCCCTCTTTTTTCCCTCCCCCTTTTTTCCTCCCCTCTTTTCTTCCCCTCCCCTTTTTTCCCCTCCCCTCTTTTTTCCCTCCCCCTCCCCTCCTCTTTTTCCCCTCCCCTTTTTCCCTCCCTTTTCCCCCTCCCTTTTTTCCCTCCCCTCTTTTTCCCCCCCCTTTCCCTCCCCTCTTTTTCCTCCCCTCCCCTACTTTTTCCTTCCCCTCTTTTTCCCTCCCTCCCCCTCTTTTTTCCCCCCCTTTTCCCCCTCCCCTCTCTTTTTCCCCCCCTTTCCCTCCCCTCTTTTTCCCTTTCCCCTCCTTACCTCTTTTTCCCCTCCCCTCTTTTTTTCCCCCCCCTCTTTTTTCCTCCCCTCTTTTTCCCCTCCTCTCCCTTCTTTCCCCTCTTTTTCCCTTCCCCCTCCTCCCTCCCCTCTTTTTCCTTTCCCCTCCCCTCTTTTCCCCTCCCCTTTCTCTCCCCTCCCCTCTTTTCTTCTCTCCCCTCCCTCTTTTTCCCCTCCCTCTTTTTCCCCTCCCCTCTTTTTCCCCCCCTCCCCTCTTTTTCCCCTCCCCCTTTTTCCCTCCCCCTCCTTTCCCCCCTCTTCCTTTTTCCCTCTTTCCTCTTTTTCCTTTCCCCTCCCCTCCCCTCTTTTTTCCCCCCTCCCCTCTTTTTTTCCCCTTCCCTCTTTTTCCCCTCCCCTCTTTTTTTCCCCTCCCCTCTTTTTTCCCCTCCCCTCTTTTTCCCCTCCCCTCTTTTTTTCCCCTCCCCTCTTTTTTCCCCTCCCCTCTTTCCCCTCCCCTCTTTTTTTCCCCCTCCCCTCTTTTTTCCCCTCCCCTCTTTTTCCTCCTCCCCTTTTTCCCCTCCCCTCTTTTTCCCTTTCCCCCTCCCCTCTTTTTCTTCCCCTCCCCTCTTTTTTCTTCCCCCTCCCTCCTTTTTTCCCTCCCCCTTTTTCCCCCTCCCCTCTTTTTCCCCTCCCTCTTTCCCTCTTTTTTCCCCTCCCCTCCTTTTTTTCCCTCCACCTCTTTTTCCTTCCCCTCTTTTTCCCCCTCCCCCTCTTTCCCCCCTCCTCCTTTTTCCCTTCCCCCCTCCCTTTTTTTTCCCCTCCCTCTTTTTTCCCCTCCCCTCTTTTTTTTCCCCCCCTCCCTCTTTTTTTCCCCCTCCCCACTTTTCTTCCCCTCCCCCTCTTTTTCCCCTCCTCTCCTTCTTTTTCCCCTCTTTTCCCCTTTTTCCTCCTCCCTCTTTTTCCCTCCCCTCTCTTTTTTCCCTCTCCCCTTTCATTTCCCCTCCCCTTTTTTTCCCTTCCCCATCCCCTCCCCCTTTTTTCCCTTCCCCCTCCCCTCCCCTCTTTTTCCCTCCCCTCCCCTCCCTTCCCCTCCCCTCTTTTTCCCTCCCCTCCCTCCCCTCTTTTTCACCTCCCCTTCTTTCACCCTTTCCCTCCCCTCTTTTTCACCTCCCCCTCGCTCTCTCCCCTCTTTTTCACCTCCCCTTCGTCTCCCCTCCCCTCTTTTTCACCTCCCCACCCCTCTTTTTTCCCTCACCTCTTTTTCCCCTCCCCTTCGTCTCCCCTCACCTTCGTCTCCCCTCACCTCTTTTTCACCTCCCCTCCCTCTTTTTCCCCTCCCCTCTTTTTCCCCTCCCTCTTTTTCCCCTCCCTCTTTTTCCCTTCCCCTCCCCTCCCCCTCTTTTTCGTTTTCCCCCCCCTCCCCCTCTTTTTCCCTTTCCCCTCCCCTCCCCCTCCCCTCTTTTCCTTTCCCTCCCTCTTTTTCCCCCTCCCCTCTTTTTTCCCCTCCCCTCTTTTTCCCTTCCCCTCTTTTCCCTTCCCCTCTTTTTCCCTTCCCCCCTCTTTTTCCCCTCCCCTTCCCCTCCCCTCTTTTTCCCTCCCCTCTTTCCTCTCCCCTCTCCCCTCTTTTTCCCCTCCCCTCCCCTTCTTTTTCCCCTCCCCCCCTCTTTTTCCTTTCCCCTCCCCTCCCTTCTCCCTCTTTTTCCCCTTTCCCCTCCCCTCTTCTCTTTTTCCCCTTTCCCCTCCCCTCTTTTTCCCCTTTCCCCTCCCCTTTTTTTCCCTTCCCCTCTCCTTCCTCTTCCCTGGCTACAGTCTTACCTGGGTGGGATTCCTTCTCTTTAGGTTCACAGACTCTGGTCCGGTCCGGGCTCAGACCGGGTGCAAACTTCCAGAGTCCAGGGTTATCCAGGCTCCCTGTGGCTTCCTGGGCTTCCTCAGCTCCTGTGGATGCTGGGAAAATGCCACCCTTATTCCTGATGCTTCTTCCTTTCCTGTGGTCAAGGACCTTTCCTGACCTCACAGCCCATGTGACTGAGAGGGAGTCTGCTTATCTGTGCTCTGTCACACCCACAGGAGGATCCAGGTTAGACAGCCACTCCCCTGGCTTCCAACCTGCAGCCCCAACACATCTAATGCCATACCAGAGCCCTGGAACCGCAAGTCCCAGCACCAACCCCTGTGGGGCAGTCAACCACTGCACCACAGTATGTATGTATGTTTGTGAATGTGTGTGTGTCAATGCATATGTGTGTGTTTGTGTGTATGAGTGTATCTGCATGTGTATTTGCACATGCGTGTATGCGTGTTTGTGTATGTACGTATCTGCGTGTGCGGGGACATTATACTGTGTTTGCCTGTTTGTGTACGTATGTGTTTATGTGCGTGTGTATGTGCATATATGCGTGTGGACATTATACTCTGTATGTGTCTGTATGCACGTGCGTATGCATGCTTGCATGTGTGTATGTGCATGTGGGGACATTATACTGTGTGTATGCATGTGCGTATTTGTATGTGTATGTGTGTGCTTGCGTTTGTATGTGTGTTAGGATGTTATACTGTGTATGTGCGTGCGTATATGTTTGTGCGCATCTGCGTGTGTGGGGACATTATTCTGTGTATGTGTCTGTGTATGCACATGCGTATTTCTGCCTGTGTGTCTGGGGACATTATACTGTGTGTATGTGTACCTGCATGTGTATGTGCATATGTGTAGGTGTGTGGGGATATTACACACTGTGTATGCATGTGCACATGCGTGTGTGTATGTGCATGTGCATATGTGTGCACATGTGTGTATGTGCATGCTTGCGTGTGAGTGCTTTTGTGTACGTGCAATTATGTGCTTGCATGTATGTGTGTGTATGTGCGTGTGTGGAGACATTATACTGTTTGCATGTATGTCTGTGTAAGCGCGTCCATGTGCATGTTTGTGTATGGTCCTGTTGGGACATTATACTGTGTATTTGCATGTAAGCACATGTTTGTGTGTGTTGTTGTTTCACACTTTTTTGTTAAGTATATATTTCCACATGTGTTAATTCATATGGTTGATGCCTTCAGTGTTAATCTACAATTTTCATAGTCATGAAAATAAAGAAAACTCTTTGAATGAGAAGGTGTGTCCAAACTTTTGGTCTGTACTGTACATACACATGCATGTACACACACATAAACATGCATGTGCACTAATGCATATACATGCAAGTACACACCTACACATGCATGCATACACACACACACTAACACACACAGTATAATGTCCCCACACATACATATACACACGCAAGTACACACATACACATGCAGAATCACACATACATGCATTTGCAGACACGCATGCAGATACACACATGCGCTTTCACACACACCGACATACATATCCAAAATTCCTCACTGCCTGTCCACCATCTCATCCTTCTTCTCTGCTTGCTTCCTCAACTCAACATGGACAAAACAGAGTTCATCGTCTCCCCCCACAACCCCCCACTCGCTCTTCCCCCCCCCCCCCTACCCAACCTAACCATCACTGTCAACGACTGCACACTCTCACCCGTCCCCCATGCCAAATACCTCAGGGCAATACTCGACTCTTCCCTCTCCTTCAGCCCCACGTCCAAGCCCTCGCCACCGCCTGCTGTCTACAACTTAAAACCATTACCCGAATCTGCTCCTTCATAGACCATGACACTGCCAAAACACTTATCCACGCCCTCATCATTTCCCGCCTCGACTATTGCAACCTCCTGTAGGAGAGACCTGTTACTCAAGGCAGTGGGCAGGAAGAAGCCGCCAGGGAACAGACTTTCTGACTAGTCTCCAGCAAGGCTTGGTCCCCGACAGGTTTTAACCACTTTACAACCTTCAACGTACTCGTACATCAAAGGTAGTGTCTCCGCCTTTCATGCGGACTCAAAGGCTGAGCCCACATGATTTCCCACATATGCCTCTATCACACATGCCTATATCATGTGCCTCTAACACATGCAAGCAGAGTCAATCTCTGACAGCAACATATAACATGTGCTGGCGGGGGGAGGGCTGTGTCATTTCTACTGCCCCATGATCGTGGGGTGCTGATGGTTTGCCATCACCTATTTTTCACTCTAACCTATAGGGTACTGCCTCCTCTTTTACCCATTATCCCTTTCTCATCTTCCCTGTTTCTTTACACTCTCATCCTTTCTTCTTTCCATTCTGGAATACCCTCTCTTCCTTCCTAGGTCACGAGTTGACTATAGAAATGCCATGCATCTCATTGAGTATTTTCTCTTGAGGCTGAAGGCACACTGTCATGCATCAGACACGGAGCGTGTTTGATGCACGGCAGTGATGAGAGTGTGCTGCGTGTTTTGTGTGTGTGTGTGGTGCGAGTGTGGTGTGAGTGTGCCTGCCTGTATGTATGTGAGTGTGCTGCGAGTTTGATGAGAGTGGGCTGTATGAGTGTGTGTGAGTGTGATGCTGTCTATGGTCCTGAAGCAAACTTCAGGATCTTGGACAGCATTTACCGGCATATTCAAACTCTGCAGCTGTCAAACCCTGCAGAGTATGAATGTGCCGCTTTCCCGGTACAGTAATTAATCATCTTGCACCGCTGTGTCAGCGGTGCAAGATGATTAATAAGCACCCAATTGCTGGGCATCTATGTATCTTTTTTGGGTTAAAGAGCATATGCAGCATCTGTGCGGCATATGAGCACAGATGCTGCATATGCTGTATGTAACATGGTTAATAAAGGGTTAATATGTGTTTACTATGTTGGCACCATGTCTCTAGGGAGTGACCACCCTCCCTAGAGACATGGTGCCTAAATTCATTGGTGATTCAGTGGTTAATATGCTATATTTTTGTTTAGACGGCATTTGTCGGCTTTCTGTAATTCTTGCTGAAAGCCGGCGGCTCCTGGCTATCAGCGCGTGCCTGCTACGCAATTTGCCTAAAAACATTGCTGGGCAGTGTCCTCAATGAGAAGCGGTCCCAGGTACTTACACAAATTGCGTAGTGAAGGTGCCGCTCTCCATGGTGCTGAAGATTTCAGCATCGCCTCCATGGCCAGCGCACCAGAGTTTCAATGTGCTTATGCAAATTGCATAGCATACACGCGCTGACAGCCAGGAGCCTTCGGCTTTCAGCAAGAATTACAGAAAGCCGACAAATGCCGTCTAAACAAAAATATAGCATGTTAACCCCTGAATCACTAATGAATTTTGGCACCATGTCTCTAGGGAGGTTGGCCACTGGTCACTCCCTAGAGACATGGTGCCAGCATAGTAAACACATATTATCCCTTTATTAACCAGGGTAAATACAGCATCTGTGCTCATATGCCGCACAGATGCTGCATATGCTGTTTAACCCCAAAAAAGACACATAGATGCCCAGCAACTGAGTGCTTATTAATCATCTTGCACCGCTGACACAGCGGTGCAAGATGATTAATTACTGTATCGGGAAAGCGGTAATTTTAAACTAGCCAGCGAGTTTAAAGCGATTTGCGCAGCACACTCGTGCGAATATCGCACAGTGCGCTGTATGGGGCGAGATTTTCTCGCCCCCATACACTTGCATTGGTCTCATGTGCGCCAGAATTGCATGCAGTCGCAGCATGCTGCACCTGCTTCTGACTCGCAATGCGAGATAGATATGGGGTGTCTCGCACCATTTGCCCTGCCTGATAGGGCAACACTGGTCCGAGTGCAATGCAAGTTTCCCTCACATGCACTCGTGCGAGTCCCTCAAACAGTGTGCCTTCAGCCTTAGGATCACGTCCACACCTAAAACCTTTGTGCACTCCACTCTCTCGAATCAGATCATCATGACCTATACAATTTGCATAGGTAATTTTCTTTATCTTCATTATAGTCTATAATTTAACAGACTCATGCATATACATATTGTTTAATTTTCTTATAATTCATGTACACGGTGCTGTATAACTGCGACTTCCATTGTTCATTTAGTCACGTTTTCGTATTTCTTGTATTGCAAATCGAGTGTATAACATTTCTGTTCATTGTGCAATGTGAGTGTTCATTAATTCAAATGTACTGATCACTGCATGTATGTTCCTATTGTAGGTAGTTAATTCTTTGAAAAAGGCTCAATTAACCCCTTCCCGACCCGTGTCTCTTCATTTGAGACATGAAAGTCTGTGCGTTCCCGACCCGTGTCTCAGGGGGTGAGACATCTATTAATCGCGCTCCTGCAGCTCAAGTGAGAGTGTCACTGACCTGTCACTTGAGCTGCAGGTAGCTGGGGACTTGTGCTACACCCCAGGGGGGGTCGTTTTGCCCCCCCGAAGCTACGGCAGTGATTGGCGGTTTGAAAATGAAACCGCCAATTACCGAGGCTGTAATAGAAAAAGTGCCTCCGCCTGCTCCCCGCCTCTTCCCTGTTCCTCTGCTGGCTCCTCTGCCCCTCCATTCTCCCTCCCGGCCGTTCCCTCACTCTCCTCTGCCCGGCATTGATGACCGGAGATTACAGCCGATCTCCGGTAATTGCCGCTACCCGCACCCACCGTTCCTGCTGCTGCAGCTGCCGTCCTCATCATCATCTCCCTCCCATCTGACAACTCAGATGGGAGGGAGATGATCCATCCCCGGGTCACCCCCCCTCCGGTCACCCCCTCCCCGGTCATTGCCGCGGTCCTCCCAGCATACTTACCGCTGGGATGATCGCTGCTTCCTGCGCCCTGCGCCTCTTCTGCCTTCTAACAGGCGCAGTGCAGACAGAGCAGAAACTGCCCTGTCTGCCAGGGATATGACGGGCCATGACTTTACTGAGGTCATGTCAGGTCATGATCCTTGGTTCACACAGGGGTCAATTGTGATCCCATGATGGGCCGCAGTGATTGGCGGGAAAAGTATTTTTTCCTTATTACGGATCAGTTTGTGAAGCACCTGGGGTTCAAAGTGCTCACTATGCATCTAGATACGTTCCTTGGGGGGGTCTAGTTTCCAAAATGGGGTCACTTGTGGGGGAGCTCCAATGTTTAGGCACACAGGGGCTCTCCATACATGACATGATGTCTTCTAACAATTGGAATTGTTAGCGGATACCATATCGCGTATGGAGAGTCCCTGTGTGCCTAAACATTGGAGCTCCCCCACAAGTGACCCCATTTTGGAAACTAGACCCCCCAGGGAACTTTTCTAGATGCATAGTTAGCACTTTGAACCCCCAGATGTTTCACAAATTGATCCGTAAAAATGAAAAAGTACTTTTTTTTTTTTCACAAAAATTTTCTTTTCATTTTTATGGATTAATTTGTGAAGCACCTGGGGGTTCAATATGCTCACCACCCATCTAGATATGTTCCCAGGGGGTCTAGTCTCCAAAATGGGGTCACTTGTGGGGGAGCTCTAATGTTTAGGCACACAGGGGCTCTCCATACGCGACATGGTATCTGCTAACAATTCCAATTGTTAGCGGACACCATGTCATGTATGGAGAGCCCAAAAGTGCCCAAACAATAGAGCTCCCCAACAAGTGACCCCATTTTGGAAACTAGACCCCCCAGGGAACTTATCTAGATGGGTGGTGAGCATTTTGAACGCCACGGTGCTTCACAAATTAATCTGTAAAAATGAAAAAAAATTTTTGTGGAAAAAAAAGTACTTTTTCATTTTTATGGATGAATTTGTGAAGCACATAGAGGTTCAAAATGCTCACCACCCATCTAGATAAGTTTCCTGGGGGGTCTAGTTTCCAAAATGGGGTCACTTGTTGGGGAGCTCCAATGTTTAGGCATACAGGGGCTCTCCAAACGCGACATGGTGTCCGCTAACAATTTGAATGGAAATCAGCTCAAATTGTTAGCTGACACCATGTCGCGTTTGGTGAGCCCCTGTGTGCCTAAACATTGGAGCTCCCCTACAAGTGACCCCATTTTGGAAACTAGACCCCCCTGGGAACTTATCTAGATGGGTAGTAAGCATTTCGAACCCCCAGGTGCTTTACAAATTGATCTGTGAAAATGATAAAGTACTTTTTTTTTCATTAAATTTTCTTTTAGCCTAAATTGTTTGTTTTCGCATGGGCAACAGGATAAAATTCATCCTAAAATTTGTTGGGAATTTCTCCTGAGTACATCGATACCTTATATGTGGTCATAAACCACTGTTTGGGTGTACGACAGGGCTCAGAAGGGAAGGAGCGCCATTTCACTTTTTGAATGTAAAATTAGCTCCAAAATGCAAATTGCGCTCCTTCCCTTTTGAGCCCTGCCGTGCGCCCAAACAGTGGTTTATGACCACATATGAGGTATCGAGATACTTGGGAGAAATTGCACAACACATTTTAAAATCCATTTTATCCTGTTGCCCATGTGAAAATGAAAGAATTGAGGCTTAACCCCTTCCCGACCCGTAACGCAGCATATGCATCATGAAAACAAGTTCGTTCCCGACCTTGGACGCATAGGCTGCGTCATCGCCAGTTTCCCTTCCTGCGGCTCTATTAACTGCGGTCACTAAGGGGTTAATAGAGTCACAGGACCTGCACTGTACCCCAGGGGGGGTGACTTAGCCCCCCGGGCTAGGACCGCTCCGATTGGCAGTGAAGTGAAAGTGAAACTGCCAATCGGAGTGAATGTAATATCTCACCAATGAAACATGGCGAGATATTACAATCCAGCCAAGGCTTGATGCTGGATAGCATCAGGCATTGGCTGGATAAGGGTCCTGTGTCAACCCCCTCAGATTTGATTGGAGAGAGCGTCTCCCTCCAATCAGATGTGGGGGCGGCATGATGTAGCAAATATGTATCGCAGGGTCTGGACACCAGACCAGTAAGGGGTTAACTCTCCTGCCCATCCAGGAGAGGTCAGGACCTGATACATAAACACACACTACCAGTCCCACTGACTCTGGTCTCCCCAGGGAGCCATGATGGGAAAAGCAGAGGGTGACAAAAATCACACACAGAGGAAGCTTCAAAGGGAAGATCAGATAAGGTCATAGATAACAGAGAAACCATCTCAGATAGTAGCTTCAGACAGACCCACAGAATTGGAGGGAAATCAGAGACAAAGAACATTTTTTAAAACATAATGTATGCAGGGCTAAATGAGTGAGTGCCCAATCATAGGCCAAGAATTAGAATTCTAAACTAGAAGGCCGGTCTAGGGTCTGACCCCCCCGACTGGGTCTATATCTGGGCTCGCACAGCCCCTGTGGTGTGTCACAGTGATGGGTCAGTGGAAGCTGCTGTGAACATCATTCCATCTATTCCTGCCCTCCCCATCGGGCAAACAGAAGAAAGTTTAGTTTTCTGTAAGTTTCTCCTTTTTATTTCATTGTTTGCATATGTGTATGTCATTGTATTATTTCTATTTTTATATCTTTTTATGTAAGCACTGTACCTTTTATATTAAAGCTTAAAACTTTAATAAGCTGAAACCTTGTTTGTTCTAAAAGGATTCATAGCCTAAGAAGTGTGTGATCCTGTTGATTGGCTGACAGTATTATTCCAGGGACTTACCCCCTGTATGTTGGTAAGTGGTGGCAGCGTGTGTGAAGCGGGGTGCGCGGTGTGAGTCGGGGTGTGATTGATGCTCCTTTTCAGCATAGGACAGAGGTCGTGTGCTGGATTGAGTGGGAGGAGATGATAGATTAACCCTTGCAGGTGCAACCCCAAGTCACGTGCTGAGAAGTGTGTACGTGACAGTCTCCCTCCAATCAGATGTGGGGGCGGCATGACCGGCGGGTCCCCTCCCTCCCATGCCGCCGCAATTGTGCCGCCGTTCCCGGGCCCTCTGCTCTCTCCCCTGGCTGCCAATGTGCCCCCCCTGCCCCCGATCTCCCCCCCTGCCCTCCGGATCTTTCCCCCCCTGTGCTCCGGATCTCCCCCCTGCCCTCCGATCTACCCCAGTGTGCTCCGGATCCCCCCCCGCTCTCCGGTGACCACCGCTGCTCCTTCTGTTCTCCCTTTCTCTCCAGGCCTCTCACCTGTCTTCTTTCTTCTCCTCTGTCCTCCGGTCTTCTCCCTCTTTCCTCCGCTCTTCTTCCTCTGTCCTCCGGTCTGCTCTGTCTTCTATATTCTCTGTTGCTGTTCTCTTCCTGCGCCGTCCTGCTGCTTCTGTCGGCTCCTCTGCACACTCATCTCCCAGCATGGAGATGAGGGTGCAGAGGAGCAGTGTCACAGCCAGGGCACAGCATCTGTGCGATTGCTGTGCCCTGGCTCTGTGTTAACCCCCTAAGTGCTGTGATCTCATGGATCACAGCACTTAGTTTCCATGGTGATTGGATCCACTATTGCCAGAGACTACAACAAGGGAGCACTTGATCCTTGTTGTAGTCTCTGGGATCAGCGTCATGGTGCACAGTATGGCAGATCATTGCCATACAGTGCACCATGACACTGATCCCAGAGACTACAACAAGGGATCAAGTGTCCTCTTGTAGTGCCTGGGATCAGCGTCATGGTGCATGGTATGGCAATGATGTGCCATACCGTGCACCATGCAAATAAGTCTGTGGAGCCTCGGTTAGGAGTCTCAAACACAGGACTAGCCAGATATCCTTCCAGTGAAGGACCCAGTCAAGGGGTGGCTCCTTGCGGAGGACACCATAACCACCATGTTAAGTGGCCCTTTTAGTCAATATCCAGCTCTTTTACAAGCTTAGAGATATGACAAGGGAATACCAAGACCAGGTATCCATCCACAGACAGCTGTTTCGGGGTGTTGCCCCTCATCAGTGTGGAGTAGGATTCTGGCTAGGTGGAAGCAAGGCCTAGTAGACCAACATCACAAAGTATTCACTGATCTCAGGGAGACCAGGCCAAGAAAACACTGCGGGCAGCTGGCTAAAGCGCTCAACACAGTGAATTCCTAGGCGCATTGCCTCCTGGGAATTATGAATATGCAAATAAGTCTGTGGAGCCTCGGTTAGGAGTCTCAAACACAGGACTAGCCAGATATCCTTCCAGTGAAGGACCCAGTCAAGGGGTGGCTCCTTGCGGAGGACACATCCCTGTTATGCCCTTTTAGCTCATCACCAGTCTTTTACAGTTAGTTCTGACACGGATCAGGGGCTCCCTATTTCCTCGTTTCGCTTGCCGCTGCCTCGTCTTGCTCGGGTCTTCCTAGATCGTGAATGACTTTTCTGGGTCCTACTGCCTTGGCTCCCTGCCAATCTACTCCCACATGTGATGAGGGGCAAAGAACAGCTGTTGTGGATGGATACATCTGGTCGATTGGTGTTCCCTGGTCATTTTAAGCCCTTAAAGTAGCTGGATTATGGACTAAAAGCACTTAAGTTTTCATGGTGTTGGATCCACCATTGACTGGGGTCCTACAACAAGGGATCGCTAGTCCTGTGTTTGAGACTCATAAGCGCATGGGCACAGTTATGGCATATCATTTCCTCAGGAGCAATGACACTGAATTCACTAGTGTGACTTACACAGGGCAGTGTTTTGTTGGCCTGGTATCCCATGGTGCATGTGGAATATTGCATACCGTGCACCATGACGCTGATCCCAGAGACTACAACAAGGGAGCACTTGATCCCTTGTTGTAGTCTCTGGGATCAGCGTCATGGTGCACAGTATCCGTTCAAAATAGAAGTGATGTTGTATTAGCGCTAAGGACAACGCCAGGACATCGCTCTTGAAAAATTACCTTTAGGTTTTATTAAATCGGTGTAGAATTCCCAGTCTCCACTTGGCAAGTTTGGAAGTAAACACAAATAATGAGAATCGGGACACTATCAAGGATCTATTGTCCTCTGAAAATAATGGTGTATTCACTGACCATACACCATTGATAGATTTTTTTGAGCACTTCACAAACAAAGAAGTTCAGATAATAAACACAAATAATTCTTTTGAATTATTCACACTACATGAGTGTTCACTATCACATCCTCACAATCGCACTAATCAATTGGATGACACTTTTTATCGTGAATTACCCATATCACCGCTACCTAAATCCACAGCACTAAATTCACCAAACAAAGAAAGTAACACACAGGAATTTCAGGTTAAATTAGTTAATAATGAAAAAGATAATGTAACCAAAACACAGGAAAAGATTGAGAATGTTACTTCTAAAGATAACAACACTGGTAAAATCACACATTTTTTTCAATTGGTTACTTGCCGAAAAAGAAAAGACAAGGAGAGGATGTAGAGGGGGAAAATCACAAATCCAATCAGAACTCCCCCAATATAGGAAAAGAAAAGAAAAAAACAAAATAGATTAATTGATAGTATTACTAACAGGAGCCAGGATCAATATGAAGATAGAAATAATAAAAGTTTTTCTACAAAAGAAGTCAATTCCAGTCCAGCTAAAAATGGGGTCTTAATCTATCTGATATTGAGTTAACACATGACGAGATTAAATTATTGGGAAGAGGGTTATCTTTTTGTCCTAAATCTAATATTAATCCATTCACATTATATTTGGACTTTAATGAATATATTAGAAAATTAACGTTACAGAGACATTTCCTTATTGAACAAATGAAAGGAACCCTTA
This sequence comes from Allobates femoralis, assembly GCA_033576535.1. NCBI lineage: Eukaryota > Metazoa > Chordata > Amphibia > Anura > Aromobatidae > Allobates > Allobates femoralis. The sequence continues at coordinate 120,321 of JARQOC010000138.1, read as the reverse complement.
ATGATAAACATAATCCCAACACTAATAATTCTACTAAAAATGAAACATCTGGAAGTGATCCCTCTAATGAGGATAACTATGTACATGTAAATCCAACGAGTAAGGCTGCGTTCACACATCGCGTATTTTGCGCGTTTTTTTACGCGCGTATTTGCTCCAAAAACGCATGTGCGTCTGCGTTTTACAGCAAAGTGAATGGACATTCACTTTGTGCCTTGCAGACATCGCTAATTAAACGCAGCGTTTTTGGAGCAAAAAACGCGCGCGTAAAAAAAGCGCAAAGAATTGCCATGTATTACTTTGCGCGCGTTTCCATAGGCCCCATTATAAAAACGCGCGTCTTAAATGAGCGATTGAAGTAGAAGCGAGTTGTTCTCTCACGTATTCTTATCGCGTTTTTAAACGCGCGTTTTTCCCTTGAAAATACGCGCGAATGTGTGAACGCAGCCTTAGAGCAATTTTTATCCGACACATCATAAAGGTTCACATTTAGAAACCTTTCAACATCTAACCCTAAAAGAAATAAGGGACATTAGGGATGAAAAGCAAAAAGATAATTTGACTAAGGGAGAAAGAACATCAATTAAAAAAATGGTAGAAAATAAAAATTTAATCATTCGCCAAGCAGATAAAGGAGGAGGAATAGTAATAATGAATAGAAGCTGGTACAACAAAAAAAGTGAAAATATACTACAAGATGAAAACTATTATATAGAGTTGGATATTAACCCTCTACAGGATATTTTCATGCAATACAAAAATATGATTAAAGATGCCAAAAAAACGGGAATTCTAATAAAAAAGAATTCAGATTCCTGAATTAGAGCATTTTAAAGTTCCACATTTCTATTTCCTCCCAAAAATTCACAAATCTATCACTGACCCTCCTGGACGCCCTATTATTTCTGGCATTAATTCTGTTACAAGTAATCTATCCCATTACATTGATTTGTTTTTACAAAAGTATAATATGGAACTTCCCTCTTATTTAAAGGACTCATCCCAATTAATAGGGTTGATTATAATTTACCACCTCTTCCAGGATCTTTGCTAATTACATTGGATATGAATTCACTGTATTCCAATATCCCTCATATCAAAGGGTTAAAAGTTATAGACCAGTTTTTGTCTATGGACAAGAAACTACCTAATATTCAGAAACAATTTCTACTGAGTGGCATTGAATTTATATTATTTAATAACATCTTCTGCGACCAAGAGAAAATATACAGACAGATTAGGGGCTGCGCGATGGGCACGAGATTCGCACCCAGTTACGCTGACTGTACATGGGTGCCTTGAGTCTGTGTCCATCGCGCAGTCCCGACTTGGTAATAAACATATATAAATTCTTCAGAAGATTTATAGACGACCTCATCTTCATATGGTCAGGAAATGCGGAAGAGGCCAGTGAGTTTGTCCATCACCTCAATGATAATAACTGGGGACTAAGCTTTACATTGAATTTTTCAACTACTCATATCCAATTATTGGACTTGTTAATAAGAATTGACAAGGAGGGTAAATGTAGCACATCCACATTCTTTAAGAATGTGGATGTGAACAGTTATTTAGAATTCAATAGTAGCCATCTACCGTCCTGGATAAGAAATATTCCCTATGGACAATATCTGCGTGTCAGGAAAAACTGCACAGACGACAGGGATTTTATTACTGAAGCCAAGATATTAAAACAAAGATTTAAGGCTAAAAAATATCCCAATAACCTTCTAAAAGATGCATATAATAAATGCAAAGGTTTCACACAGGAAGAATATTTGGGTCGTTTGAATGATAAAAAGAAGTTTAAAGGGGATGATAAGAAAGATGAAACTGCTTTTAACTGTAATTTAATCACAACTTTTAACAAATCTTATAAAAATATTTATATTTTAATGAAAAAATATTGGTTTATATTACAGGGAGATCCCATTTTATCAAAAATTGTTCCCAAACAGCCCAGAATTATTTTCAGGAGAGGAAAAAATCTCCAAAATATCTTGGCTCCTAGCAGAATTCCATTAACTAGTGATAATAAATTTAAATCTGTGGCACCCCTATCGGACATCAAGAAGGGTTGCTATAGATGTAACATTCGCCGATGCAAATGCTGTAGCAACATTAATCATGGCACAGTGAATTTCAGATCAAACACAACACACTCTACATTTGACATTAAACAAAGGTTGGACTGTTCGTCTAAATTTGTTATTTATCTATTGGAGTGTCCCTGCGGACTTCAATATACAGGCAGGACAATTCAAAGCATGAGGGCACGACTGAATAAACATAGATATAACATTAGTATAGGTTTCCCAAAACACAGTGTATCCAAACACTTTGATCAAACACACAATAGAGATGCTTCTAAATTAAAACTCACAATTATTGAACACATAGGTGATAATGTTACAGATAGAATACAGATTCTCAACAGAAGGGAATCATTCTGGATCTTCAAAATTGGCACTTTATCACCAGAAGGTCTCAATATTGCTTTGGAGAATACCACCTAATATATATTCTTAACAGTTGATTTTATAATATAATGAAATAATTTTCATGCAATGTTTAATTAATTTTTATGTAATTTTATTTAATTTTTCATAATTGTAGTTTTTATATTTAATTATATATATGCGGAGGTTCTTATTCACATATATTTTTATATATATAATTTTTTAATGTATTATTATGATTATAATTACCTAATTATGATTGTTTTCATTTTTAATATAGTGCAATATTTGTAAAATAGTGGGTGATCAAAGGATCCCGACTAGAATCCATTGCTTATTTTACTATATACCTATGTAATATCCCCTCCCCTTACCTTTGTTCCTTCCCCTTTGTTGAATAGTGTATTTAAGCAATTGCACTTGTGAATCCCGGTAATCACTTGAGAAGGGCGCAATTAGCGCCGAAACGCGTTAAAAAAAAAAAAAAGTGGAGACTGGGAATTCTACACCGATTTAATAAAACCTAAAGGTAATTTTTCATAGAGCGATGTCCTGGCGTTGTCCTTAGCGCTAATACAATATCACCTCTATTTTGAACGGACACTTGTCTTCCCGCTGGGAAGCGTGGTATTCAGCAGCTCGGCCTCCAGGACGTATCGGACGTCAATCACCACTCCTCCAGAGCAACACGTGGATCAGCAGTGTGTGCACCTCGGGAACCACGCGAATCTGCCTCTCCCTGGCTCCGGTCAGTGTGGAGACCCTTCGGGTTGAAACTTAGCCCAATAACTAGTTGTGCAGTCGGCACAACTAAATCAGGTGAGCACGGGTCTAGTACACCGATCCCATGCCCTAATTTTTAGCAGTGTGACGCAACCGTGTTTTTTTGTCTTTTATATGGTGCACAGTATGGCAGACCATTGCAATACAGTGCACCATGACCCTGATCCCAGAGACTACAACAAGGGATCAACTGTCCTCTTGTTGTAGTCTCTGGGATCAGCGTCATGATGCATGGTATGGCAATGATGTGCCATACCGTGCACCATGACGCTGATCCCAGAGACTACAACAAGGGATCAACTGTCCTCTTGTTGTAGTCTCTGGGATCAGCGGCATGGTGCACAGTATGGCAGATCATTGCCATACAGTGCACCATGACGCTGATCCCATAGACTACAACAAGGGATCAACTGTCCTCCTGTTGTAGTCCCTGGGATCAGCGTCATGGTGCATGGTATGGCAATGATTTGCCATACCGTGCACCATGACGCTGATCCCAGAGACTACAACAAGGGAGCACTTGATCCCTTGTTGTAGTCTCTGGGATCAGCGTCATGGTGCACAGTATGGCAGATCATTGCCATACAGTGCACCATGACTCTGATCCCAGAGACTACAACAAGGGATCAACTGTCCTCTTGTTGTAGTCCCTGGGATCAGCGTCATGGTGCATGGTATGGCAATGATATGCTATACCGTGCATCATGACGCTGATCCCAAAGACTACAACAAGGGTGCAATTGATCCCTTGTAGTCTTTGGGGTCACATAGATTGTGCACTGTATGGCAATGATCTGCCATACTGTGCACCATGACACTGATCCCAGAAACTACAACAAGAGGACACTTGATCCCTTCCTGCAGTCTCTGGATGTAGCAGAGGCGATCGAGCGTCGTGGGATCTTCGTTGTGGACTACATCGGAGGTGATCGAGCGTCGTGGGACCTTCGTTGTGGACTACGTCGGATCTTTACAATAAAGATGGAGTCCGAATTTTGTTTGTGTTTTTTTTTTTTCAAATAAAAAGATTTTTTTCTGTGTGTATTTTCTGACTATTTACCAGAGATTCCTAATGGCGGGTCTAACATTGGCCCTATATTATGAATCTCGGGCTTAGTGCCAGCTGCCAATAAAAAGCTGGCATTAACCCCTTTATTACCCAGTTTGCCACCGGCACCAGGGCAACTGGAAGAGCCTGGGGACAGCGCCAGAAAATGGCACTTCAATGAATGCGCCATTTTCTGGGGTGGCTGAGGGTAGCAATTCGCAGCATGGGGGGCCCAGAACGCTTGGGCCTCTCCATGCTGAGGATTCCAGCCCCCAGCTGCCTAGTTGTACCTGGCTGGGCCAAAAATATGGCGGAGCCCCACGTCATTTTTTTTTTCTAGAATTAGTTCTAGAAATAAAAAAAAATGGGCTTCGCTGTATTTTTGGTTGACAGCCAGGTACAACGAGGCAGCTGGGGGGCTGGAATCCTCAGCGTGGAGAGACCCAAACGTGGGCCCCCACGCTGCAAATTGCAACCCACAGCCACCCCAGAAAATAGCGCATTCATTAGAGGCGCCATTTTCTGGTGCTGTACCCCAACTCTACCAGTTACCCTTGTGCTGGTGGCACAGGGGTTCTCCATACGACATGGTGTCCGCTAACAATTTCAATGGAAAAATTAGCTCCAGTTGTTAGCGGAAACCATATTGCGTATGGAGATCCCCTCCTTGTGTGCCTGAACATTGGAGCTCCCCCACAAGTGACCCCTTTTTGGAAACTAGAACCCCCAAGAAACATATCTAGATACATAGTGAGCACTTTGAACCCCCAGGTGCTTCACAAATTGATTTGTAATAAGGAAAAAGTACTTTTTCTTCACAAATTTTCTTTTTTACTTTTTACTGATCAATTTGTGAAGCACCTGGGGGTTCAAAGTGCTCACTATGCATCTAGATAAGTTCCTTGGGGGGTCTAGTTTCCAAAATGGGGTCACTTGTGGGGGAGCTCCAATGTTTAGGCACATAGAGGCTCCCCATACGCAACCTGGTGTCCACTAGCAATTGGAATTGTTAGCGGACACCATGTCATGTATGGAGAGCCCCTGTGTGCCTAAACATAGGAGCTCCCCCACAAGTGACCCCATTTTGGAAACTAGACCCCCCAAGGACTTTATCTAGATGGGTGGTGAGCACTTTGAACCCCCAGGTGCTTCACAAATTAATCCGTAAAAATGAAAAAATAAATATTTTGTGGGAAAAAAAAGTGGAATTGTTAGGGGACACCATGTCACGTATGGAGAGACCCTGTGTGACTAAACATTGGAGCTCCCCCACAAGTGACCCCATTTTAAAAACTAGACCCCCCCCCCAAAGAACATATCTAGATGCATAGTGAGCACTTTGAACCTCCAGGTGCTTCACAAATTGATCCGTAAAAATGAAAAAGTACTTTTTTTTTTTTTACACAAATTTTTTTTCCATTAATGTGTGAAGCACCTGGGGGTTCAAAGTGCTCACCACCCATATAGATAAATTCCTTGGGGGGGTCTAGTTTCCAAAATGGGGTCACTTGTGGGGGAGCCCCAATGTTTAGGCACACAGGGGCTCTCCAAATGCGACATGGTATCCGCTGATTTTCAATTCAAATTGTTAGCGGACACCATGTTGCGTTTGGTGAGCCCCTGTGTGCCTAAACTTTGGAGCTCCCCCACAAGTGACCCCATTTTGGAAACTAGACCCCCCAGGGAACCCATCTAGATGGGTGGTGAGCATATTGAACACCCAGGTTCTTCACAAATTAATCCATGAAAATAAAAATAAATAAAAAAGTTTGTGGAAAAAAAAGTACTTTTTCATTTTTACAGATCAATTTTGTGAAACACCTTGGGGTTCAAAGTGCTCACTATACTTCTAGATATGTTCCCTGGGGGGTCTAGTTTTCAAAATGGGCTCACTTGTGGGGGAGCCCCAATGTTTAGGCACACAGGGGCTCTCCAAATGCGACATGGTGTCCGCTAACAATTTGAGCTGATTTTCCATTCAAATTGTTAGCAGACACCATGTTGCGTTTGGTGAGCCCCTGTGTGCCTAAACTTTGGAGCTCCCCCACAAGTGAGGAAACTAGACCACCCAAGGAACGTATCTAGATGCACAATGCACATTTTGAACCCCCATGTGCTTTACAAATTGATCTGTGAATATGGAAAAATGTGCTTTACAAATTGATCTGTGAATATGGAAAAAGTACTTTTTTTTCACAAAAATGTTCTTTTAGCCTCAATTCTTTCATTTTCACATGGGCAACAGGATAAAATGCATCCTAAAATGTGTTGAGCAATTTCTCCTGAGTACACTGATACCTCATATGTGGTCATAAACCACTGTTTTGGCGCACGGCAGGGCTCAGAAGGAAAGGAGCGCAATTTCACTTTTTGAATGGAAAATTAGCTCCAAAAGTCAAATTGCGCTCCTTCCCTTCTGAGCCCTGCCGTGCACCCAAACAGTGGTTTAGGACCACATATGAGGTATCGAGATACTCAGGAGAAATTGCCCAACAAATTTTAGGATCCATTTTATCCTTTTTTGTTAAAAAAAATGGATATTTAAATGTTTCTGTTTCCATTTTGCTTAGTTCCCGTGACACACCTGAAGGGTTAATAATCTTCTTGAATGTAGTTTTGAGTAGCTTGAGGGGTGCAGTTTTTGGAATGGTGTCACTTCTGGGTGTTTTCTGTCATGTACACCCCTCAAAGGGACTTCAAATGGGATGTGGTCACTAAAAAAATGGTTTTGTAAATTTTGGTGGAAATGAAAAATTGCTCATGAACTTTGACCCCTTATAACTTCTTAACAAAAAAATTTTTTTTTTCAAAATTGTGCTGAAGTGAAGTAGACATGTGGGAAATGTTATTTTTAACTATTTTGTGTCACATAACTCTCTGGTTTAGCAGAAAAAAATAAAAGTTTGAAAATTGCAAAATATTTCAAAATTTTTGCCATATTTTTGATTTTTTTCACAAATAAACGCAAAAATTATCGACCTAAATTTAATACTAACATGAAACCCAATATGTCACAAAAAAACAATCTCAGAATCGCTAGGATCGGTTTAAGCTTTCTAGAAATATTACCTCATAAAGGGACACTGGTCAGAATTGCAAAAAATGCCAAGGTCTTTAGGGTCAAAATAGGCTGGGTCCTGAAGGGGTTAAAGAACATTTTTGATAAAAAAATTAAAATATCCATTTTTTGCTTCCACTTTGCTTTAGTTCCTGTGAAGCACCTGAAGGGTTAATAATCTTCTTGAATGTACAGTCATGGCCAAAAGTTTTGAGAATGACACCAAAATGATATTTTCACATGATCTGCTGCCCTCTGGTTTTTATTTGTGTTTGTCTGATGTTTATATCACATACAGAAATATAATTGCAATCATATTATGAGTACCAAAAGGTTATATTGACAGTTAGGCTGCTTTCACACTACGATTTATTCATTTCCGATGCTGTCCGATAAAAATCGGACAGCATCGGACCGATTTTCGGGCCCCATGCATCCCTATGGGGATTGGACCGAATCGGATGTGCACTAAATGCCATCCGATTTGGTCCGATCCGATTCTGCCCGATTTTTCCCGATTTTTTTTTTCCGGTGAAAAAAATCGTTGCCTGCAACGATTTTTTCACCGAAAATAAAATCTGACAGACTCGGATCGGACCAAATCAGAGGGCATTTAGTGCACATCCGATCTGACCCGATCAATCTAACATGGGGCCCTATGGAGAAGGGTCCGAGGAAACATCTGATGTCTGCTCGGACCCTATTTTACTGTACTGAGCATGCTCAGTACAGTAAAAATGCTCAACTGGGAGCGCAGGGGTTAAAAAAAAAAAAAAGTTTATTCTCACCTCCCCCCGAGCCCCCGCCGTCTCCCGCCATCTTCTTTGAGGCTCCCGGTGGCTCATGCAGGCTCCCGGTGTCAGCAGAGGTCTTCCTCTGCTGTATAGGACCTGCGGTGATGTCACAGTCGTGTGACCGCGGGTTACCATGGTGGAACCCGCGGTCACGTGACTGTGACATCACCGCAGGTCCTGAACAGCAGAGGAAGACCTCTGCTGACACCGGGAGCCTGCATGAGCCACCGGGAGCCTCAAAGAAATGGCGGGAGACGGCGGGGGCTCGGGGGGAGGTGAGAATAAACTTTTTTTTTTTTTTTTTTTCAGCCCGTCAACGATTTTATGCCGGAATCGGGTGCCTATTTGGCACCCGATTCCAGGCATCAGAAGGGAGCCGATGCTGTCCGAATTATATCGGACAGCATCGGCTCCCTAAAAATCGTAGTGTGAAAGCACCCTTAGAATGAGTTAATGCAGCTAGTCAATATTTGCAGTGTTGACCCTTCTTCTTCAGGACCTCTGCAATTCTCCCTGGCATGCTCTCAATCAACTTCTGGACCAAATCCTGACTGATAGCAGTCCATTCTTGCATAATCAATGCTTGCATTTTGCCAGAATTTGTGGTTTTTGTTTGTCCACTCGTCTCTTGATGATTGACCACACGTTCTCAATGGGATTAAGATCTGGGGAGTTTCCAGGCCATGGACCCAAAATCTCTATGTTTTGTTCCCTGAGCCATTTAGTTATCACCTTTGCTTTATGGCAAGGTGCTCCATCATGCTGGAAAAGGCATTGTTGGGCGCCAAACTGCTCTTGGACGGTTGGGAGAAGTTGCTCTTGGAAGACATTCTGCTACCATTCTTTATTCATGGCTGTGTTTTTAGGCAAGACTGTGAGTGAGCCGATTCCCTTGGCTGAGAAGCAACTCCACACATGAATGGTTTCAGGATGCTTTACAGTTGGCATGAGACAAGACTGGTGGTAGCGCTCACCTCTTCTCCTCCGAATAAGCTGTTTTCCAGATGTCCCAAACAATCGAAAAGGGGATTCATCAGAGAAAATGACTTTACCCCAGTCCTCAGCAGTCCACTCCCTGTACCTTTTGCAGAATATCAGTCGGTCCCTGATGTTTTTTCTGGAGAGAAGTGGCTTCTTTGCTGCCCTCCTTGAAACCAGGCCTTGCTCAAACAGTCTCCGCAGTCTCACAGTGCGTGCAGAAGCACTCACACCAGCCTGCTGCTATTCCTGAGCAAGCTCGGCACTGCTGGTAGTCCGATTCCGCAGCTGAAACAGTGTTAAGATAGGTCCTGGCGCTTGCTGGTCTTTCTTGGCACCCTGGAGCCTTTTTGACAACAATGGAAGCTCTCTCCTTGAAGTTCTTGATGATGCGATAGATTGTTGACTGAGGTGCAATCTTTCTAGCTGCGATACTCTTCCCTGTTAGGCCATTTTTGTGCCGTGCAATGATGGCTGCACGTGTTTCTTTAGAGATAACCATGGTTAACTGAAGAGAAACAATGATACGAAGCACCAGCCTCCTTTTAAAGTGTCCAGTGGTGTCATTCTTACTTAATCATGACTGATTGTTCGCCAGCCCTGTCCTCATCAACACCCACACCTGTGTTAACAAAACAATCACTAAGGGCCCTTTCACATCAGCGGTATTTTCAAATCGCGGCAGATGCGGTGAAAAAAAGCATCTGCCGCGATTACCGCATAACCGCGACACTTGCGGCACACTTGCGGCAAGCCCCATGCAATGTCTATGGGGTTTGCGGTAAGAGTGCGGCAAGTGCGGTTTCGGCGGTTTTTCGCTGCCGCACCTGCCGCAAGTGCCGAAACCGCACTTGCCGCACCCTTACCGCAAGCCCCATAGACATTGCATGGGGCTTGCCGCAAGTGTCGCGGTTATGCGGTAATCGCGGTAGATGCGTTTTTTTCACCGCATCTACCGTGATTTGAAAATACCGCTGATGTGAAAGGGCCCTAAAACGATGTTAGCTGCTCCTTTTAAGGCAGGACTGCAATGATGTTGAAATGTGTTTTGGGGGTTAAAGTTCATTTTCTAGGCAAATATTGACTTAGCAAGTAATTGCTGTTAAGCTGATCACTATGACATTCTGGAGTATATGCAAATTGCCATTAGAAAAACTGAAGCAGTAGACTTTGTTAAAATTAATATTGGTATCATTCTCAAAACTTTTGGCCATTACTGTAGTTATGAGTAGTTTGAGGGGTGCAGTTTTTGTAATGGTGTCACTTTTGGGTGTTTTCTGTCATGTACACCCCTCAAAAGGACTTCAAATGTGATGTGGTCACTAAAAAAAAATGGTTTTGTAAATTTTGGTTGAAAAATTGCTGATGAACTTTGAACCCTTAGAACTTCCTAACAAAATTTTTTTTTTTCCAAAATTGTGCTGATGTGAAGTAGACATGTGGGAAATACTATTTAATAACTATTTTGTGTCACATAACTCTCTGGTTTAGCAGAAAAAAAATAAAAAGTTTGAAAATTGCAAAATTTTCAAAATTTTTGCCATATTTTTGATTTTTTCACAAATAAATGCAAAAATTATCGACCTAAATGTAATACTACGGTAGCAAGAAGCCTAATATGTCATGAAAAAAGTCTCAGAATCGCTAGGATCCGTTGAAGCGTTCCAGAGTTATATAACCTCATAAAGGGACACTGGTCAGAATTGCAAAAAATGACAAGGTCTTTAGGGTTAAAATAGGCTGGGTCCTGAAGGGGTTAATAGAGCTGAAGCGTCAGTTTTTTTTCTATGCACTGACTTGAATAATAAACAAGACTTTACTGCAACATCATCTTTCATCTTTTCTATTTTTCTTGTGCAGAAGTTCAATCGGATTAGACTGTGAATTGTATTTACTTCTGAGCACCGAACAATGGTGAGCCTAGTTCACCTCAGTATCGAGAGGGAAGGAATATGAGAAGGAGTTAGAGACAAGTTGCATTGGAACTACATTTGGCCACTTAGCCACCTACCACAAGGCAAGGCGCATCCCAAGGGGATTACGGTGTATCTCTGAGGCCGACCTTATTCTCAGAGAATAAAGACTTTTCCTATAGATTTGAGCAAATCATTAATAAATGTTCGATGGACTTAATAACTCTCACCATCGAGCATTTACAGGTTGAACTTCCTACATTTGATGCTAAAATTAAGGCCATTGAAGATCAATTGTCAAATACTTTGCCACCTGCAGACTTCACCAGCTTGAAGACAAAAACAAATAACACTATTGTTGAATTTAGAAAGAATCTACAAATCTGTAAAAGAAGGAAATTTATACGAGATCAGGAGGATTACTCTCGTAATCCGGTATACAGATGGTGCAGTGGGGAACCTTACAATAGATACAGTTACTCATCATCCAGCAGTGGAGATGAATATTGGAAACCATACCCGCCTACCCGTTTTTTAGGGCGACGCCATCACAGAGGAAAACAAGGTGGGGGAAGAGGTGGGTACCCGAATACACCATTTGCACCACCAACTGTACCAATCGTACCCACCGCCACCGCACCAGACAACCCTCAGATCCCAGGTAAGGCCAATCTGGTATATAACATCTCCCACATCTTGCTCATTCCTTGAGGGATTTGATTCTTAGGTTGCCCAATTTTTTCATGCCACCCAGAAGTCAGCATGGCATTGAAACATACATACAATTGGTTCAGAATGACATCAAAGAGATGCACAGACTTCCATCTCCACCATAATTTATCACCCCAAAAAACACAAGCAATAAAAGATTTGATCACAAGTTCAACCCTACAAACCACATTAAATTTCTCATACAGGAAAGAGTCAATCACCATCAACAAACAGGGACCATAGATTCGAAACTTGCTGAGTACCTTGTAAATAGACAACCAATCATCCCTGTGTTTTACATACTGCTGAAAATTCATAAAGATCTTATGCGGCCACCAGGGTGTCCGATTGTGGCTTCCACCGAGTCCATTCTATCCCCATTAGCCATCACATTAGATAGATTATTGACGTCAACTGACATTTATACAAAACCATCCGACAAAAACAATCTCCTGCTCTTTACCGGCTGTCATCCAAGACATATCAAAGAGTCAGTTCCATATTCCCAACACACGAGGGTGGCCCGTATAGTCTCTGACCCAGCCACTCGTGCCATTAGGCATAGACAGATGAGTCTTAAATTCCAGAATCGTGGCTATCCGGAGTACCTAATCCAACCCAGACCATGACAGATCATTCAACCATGCCCCCCACAGATCACATGTGTCAACTCACAACACATCATTCTTTCAACACCCTGGTATGGAAGATCATTATGAGACACTGGTCAGTTCTTACTTGTGCCTATCCAAAGATAGCAGAATTTCAAAATACTCCCATATTCTGCTCCAAAAGAGCCGATATTTTAAAAGATCAGTTAGAGCTGACGTAGGGTCCAATTTACTTGTACCACGTCAAACATTCCTAAGTACACAGTGCAGAGGCACATACCCCTGTTTGGGGTGCTTGCAATGCTCCCGTGTCATCAAAGGGGACACTTTTACACATCCTAGATCAGGGAAAACCTTTTGCATCAGAGGATTCTATACGTGCGACTCCTCCTTTGTCATGTATTTGATTAAATGTCCATGCGTTCTCTGGTATGTTGTTAAAACTACTCAGCATATCTGAGACTGCATAAGTAAACACAAGTCCACTATCCATTGCGCACAAACTCTGTTGCACATTCCCTATCATTTTGCCCAGTGTAAACACTCAATCTCCCGGTTAAGGTTCCAGATGATTAAGCAGATCCCATTGAATAGACGAGGTGGCAATAGAATTCAATAACTAAAATTACGAGAATCATTCTGGATCCATCAGCTGGACACCCTTGAACCCCATAGACTTAACAGGGAATTTGAGTTCAGAGTGTAAAAATTCCAGGAATTGTATTGAACATGTTTATCAGACTACTATGGTGTATTCCAGGAGTCACTATATGCAGTACCAGAGCTATATAATGTAAATTACCTTTATTATGACTTGCTCTCATTAATCGCTCTAATCACTCACATTGTGATTTTGGACATAACACAACTTTTTCCTCCCTAATCGGGAGGACAAGGTGACAGTCACTAATATCAACTTGCTTTTACGTTGCCTGTTTTACATATGAAGCCTTGATGTTTCATAAGTATTTTCCACCTTAGGGTAGGGACACACTTCAGTTCCTGATCAGTTTTCCTGATCAGTTTTCCTGATCAGTGTTCATCAGTTTGTGTGCCAAAACCAGGAGTGACTCCAAAACCCACCACAGGTGTCAATCTTTCAATTATACTTTTTCTCTGCAAGGTTCACTCCTGGTTCTGGCACACAAACTGATGAACACTGATCAGGAAAACTGATCAGGAAAACTGATCAGGAACTGAAGTGTGTCCCTACCCTTATATGTAGAATCTAAATGTTGCATTGATTGAATACTAATTCTTGCTTTGATTTCTTAGGGCCGCTTTACACACACCAACTTCTGTGTCCAATTTCTTAACAGATCTCTGGTTGCAGTGAAATCATGGACACATTGTTCCATTTTGTGGCTGTGTACAAATGGAACAATGTGTCCATGATTTCACTGCAACCAGAGATCTGTTGAGAAGTTGGACACATATATCTGTGTGTGTAAAGTGGCCTTTACAGAGACCATGAACATATTCCCATCTTCTCAAAAAGCACTTCAGCCTCATCCGGTATTTCTGCACCTAGGTAACCACCCACGGCACTGCCTTCTCTCTATGATGAAAGCGCTTACTCATTTCAGCACAAGAGCACTGCGCATGCGTCCGTGCTATGCTTTCTACTGGCACACGTCTTGTATTCCTTTGATAGGAAACAGAAAGTGCATCATGAAATACCTGCCGATGGTCTATTTCAAGCGTCCTCAGCACAATACTCCTCTCACACAGCGCGGGGCACACCAGAGCATGCTGCTAACATGCCGCTTAAAGGGATCCTGTCACCTACAAAACATCTCCTAAGCTATCAAAACATGTCCCTGCAGCATCCTATCACTAATCTCACAATCCTTTTGTCCCCTAAAAGCATCGTGTGAAAGTGGATAAAAACGTTTTAATACTTACTCATAGTGATTATAATTAGCAGGGGCTATATTCTTTAGCCCCTAGGGCGTGTTGTTTTTCAGCCTGAATGATCCAGCCCTCTCTGTGCAGCTTGTGCCGTGATGTGGAGCTGAAGGCAGAACTATTGATTTGCATTCTGTGAGTGACAGAAAGGGGGGAGGGTAAAGCCTGCACAAGCAGAGCACACAGACCGAGAGCGGGTGCATCCTGGAGCCTGCAAAACAGCCCGCCCTGGTGTACTAAAGAATATAGCCCCTGCTAATTGTAATCACTAATGAGTAAGTATTAAAACGTTTTTATGCACTTTCACAGGATGCTTCTAGGAGACAAAAGGAGTGTGAGATTAGTGAATGGATGCTGCAGGGACATGTTTTCTTAGCTTAGGAGGCGTTCTGGAGGTGACAGGATCCCTTTAATGCCTTCCAGCAGGTAATACTATCACTGGCGATAACTTTGAGAGGACTTACTGTTGCTTAGTTCACAGCAAAACGTCTTTCTAATCTTCCAACTTTTCTTTGCTTTCATCTAGGACTTTGTGCATTATCCCTAAAGCAACAGGATTTCCTTCTTTCATGAGTGCAGACCTAACGGTTACGATTGATCAGTTAAGAACCGTATTTTTCACTTTATAAGACGCACCGGATTATAAAACGCACCCCCAAATTTGGAAAAAGATTCGGATTATAAAACGCACACCCCACTTTCCCCCAAAATTTGGGGGAAGAAAAGTGCGTCTTATAATCCGAAAAATATGGTACCTGGTTTTGATCTTTGCTGAGCATTTGTATTTCATGTTTTAACATTTAATACCTGGGCTCTATCTACAGAAGCTGCACTGTGTACCTCACCATAGCGGTTACACCTTATTACCATTGAAAGCCACGATTTATAGTGCGTCTTATTTACATACTACCAGGATCAACACCACATCTCTACCTCATATATTACTAGTAATTTAATAGTAGAAAGATGTTTGAATTTCCTCTTATAATAACATAATTGTTTAAAGGGATCCTGTCACCTCCAAAACACCTCCTAAGCTATCAAAACATGTCCCTGCAGCATATTATCACTAATCTCACACACCTTTTGTCTCCTAAATGCATCCTGTGAAAGTGCAGAAAAATGTTTTAATACTTACTCATTAGTGATTATAATTAGCAGGGGCTATATTCTTTAGCCTCTAGGGCGTGTTGTTAAGCAGCTCCAGGATCCACCCTCTCTCTGTCTGTGCTGCTGTGAAACTGAAACTGAAGGCAGGACTAATGATTTGCATTCTGTGAGTGATAGAGAGGGGGAGGGCAATGCCTGCACATCACAGCAGAACACAGAGACAGGGTGGATCCTGGAGCTGCACAACAGCCCCCTTGGTGACTAAAGAATAGTCACTCTGCTAATTATAATCACTAATGGTACCTTTACACGCCGCTACCGAAGGTTAGAAACCACCGGGTGTCCCACGTGCACGTTTCAACGGTTCCTAACGGTACCTGATACCGCAATTACACGCCGCTAAACATAAGAATGGGTATACAGATCCCACCCTTTAGGAAAGATTACACAAAAAGATTTCCAATTAAATAGTCAATCTTTATTGTACATTATAAAACAGTTAAAAAATAGAGCATTCCCTCCGGGGGATTCACAAGAAACAACACTACTGACTGTTCAGCTAATAATATATAGTATGTATTGCTACAGCCAAAATTGGTCCACAGTAAGGGGTCAAGGCTTTACTATACAGAACCAGACTCCTTCCATGCAATTATTATGCCATAAATCATACAGGCCAAAGTAACATAACAAAGTAATGGCACACTTAGTAAATCAATCTATAATACTTAAGTGAGGCCAAATACACCCTGGTTATAGCACCATGTAAACTGTGAGATTATTAACTTCACTACCTACACAGCTACCTTAGCTATCTCTGTAAAAAACATATGGCACGGTTGTGCTGCATACCTTCTATGCCGATGTGTCAGTGTGCGCTCGTGCTCCCTCCTCCCCTACGGCCTTTTCGCTTCCCTGCTTCTTCCGGGGGGCGTGTTTAGCAATTTTCTTGAGGAAAGCTATTTTAAAGGGACATAGTATTGAATTACACGCCGCTACAAGGTGCTCCACAGTAGGTTTTTTAAATACCTGGAAGCACCGACGGGTGCCACAGGTTACCTTCTGTAGAGCACCTTCCCTGATTTACACGCCGCTACCACAAGGGAATATGGGCGGACCTGGGGCAGCAGGGACAACACATAGGCGTGCCAGAGTTGTGGATTACGAGACGCTCGTATGGTGATTGGACAATGCAATAGCATCATGATTGGCCAGCCAGCGCAGGAAGGCTGGCTAATACATGATGCTATTGCAATGGTGTAGTGTGACTGGTCATCTCCTTAAATATGCCGCCCTATGCAGGGACAACCAATCGTAACGCAGGAGCTTCCACTAATGATCGCTGATGGGGCGCGGTATCCCGGAGGCTGTGTCACGCCCCAGGGAGTTCACTAGGTGTCGAAAATACCTTCCTGTTCCTCGATTACACGCCGCTACCATAGGGTTTATACCTACTTGTTTTTGAGCACGGCTGAAAGACAGGTGTCGACAGAGACCGGTGGCAACAACCTGAATTACACGCCGCTACCTTGCAGTGTTTTGAAGGTACAAGTTACAATTGTCTCCGACACCCGGTGGTTTCTAACCTTCAGTAGCTGCGTGTAAAGGTACCATTATGAGTAAGTATTAAAAAGTTTTTATGCACTTTCACAGGATGCTTTTAGGAGACAAAAGAAGTGTGAGATTAGTGATACTATGCTGCAGGGACATGTTTTGCTAGCTTAGGAGGCGTTTTGGAGGTGACAGGATCCCTTTAATGCTATAGGGATGTTGAAGTAATTCTGCGACCTTTATCCCTTTTGAGATGGTGAACCTGTGTGATCTATGCCCTACACTTCCACATAACTGTATATCCTTTGTTTTAAAGTCTGTGTCAATGCAAGGTATTTACCTGGATATACAGTTAGGGCCAGAAATATTTGGACAGTGACACAATTTTCGCGAGTTGGGCTCTGCATGCCACCACATTGGATTTGAAATGAAACCTCTACAACAGAATTCAAGTGCAGATTGTAACGTTTAATTTGAAGGGTTGAACAAAAATATCTGATACAAAATGTAGGAATTGTACACATTTCTTTACAAACACTCCACATTTTAGGAGGTCAAAAGTAATTGGACAAATAAACATAACCCAAACAAAATATTTTTATTTTCAATATTTTGTTGCGAATCCTTTGGAGGCAAGCACTGCCTTAAGTCTGGAACCCATGGACATCACCAAACGCTGGGTTTCCTCCTTCTTAATGCTTTGCCAGGCCTTTACAGCCACAGCCTTCAGGTCTTGCTTGTCTGTGGGTCTTTCCGTCTTAAGTCTGGATTTCAGCAAGTGAAATGCATGGTCAATTGGGTTAAGATCTGGTGATTGACTTGGCCATTGCAGAATGTTCCACTTTTTTGCACTCATGAACTCCTGGGTAGCTTTGGCTGTATGCTTGGGGTCATTGTCCATCTGTACTATGAAGCGCCGTCCAATCAACTTTGCAGCATTTGGCTGAATCTAGGCTGAAAGTATATCCCGGTACACTTCAGAATTCATCCGGCTACTCTTGTCTGCTGTTATGTCATCAATAAACACAAGTGACACAGTGCCATTGAAAGCCATGCATGCCCATGCCATCACGTTGCCTCCACCATGTTTTACAGAGGATGTGGTGTGCCTTGGATCATGTGCCGTTCCCTTTCTTCTCCAAACTTTTTTCTTCCCATCATTCTGGTACAGGTTGATCTTTGTCTCATCTGTCCATAGAATACTTTTCCAGAACTGAGCTGGCTTCTTGAGGTGTTTTTCAGCAAATTTAACTCTGGCCTGTCTATTTTTGGAATTGATGAATGGTTTGCATCTAGATGTGAACCCTTTGTATTTACTGTCATGGAGTCTTCTCTTTACTGTTGACTTAGAGACAGATACACCTACTTCACTGAGAGTGTTCTGGACTTCAGTTCATGTTGTGAACGGGTTCTTCTTCACCAAATAAAGTGTGCGGCGATCATCCACCACTGTTGTCATCCGTGGACGCCCAGGCCTTTTAGAGTTCCCAAGCTCACCAGTCAATTCCTTTTTTCTCAGAATGTATCCAACTGTTGATTTTGCTACTCCAAGCATGTCTGCTATCTCTCTGATGGATCTTTTCTTTTTTTTCAGCCTCAGGATGTTCTGCTTCACCTCAATTGAGAGTTCCTTTGACCGCATGTTGTCTGGTCACAGCAACAGCTTCCAAATGCAAAACCACACACCTGGAATCCACCCCTGACCTTTTAACTACTTAATTGATTACAGGTTAACGAGGGAGACGCCTTCAGAGTTAATTGCAGCCCTTAGAGTCCATTGTCCAATTACTTTTGGTCCCTTGAAAAAGAGGAGGCTATGCATTACAGAGCTATGATTCCTAAACCCTTTCTCCGATTTGGATGTGGAAACTCTCATATTGCAGCTGGGAGTGTGCACTTTCAGCCCATATTATATATATAATTGTATTTCTGAACATGTTTTTGTAAACAGCTAAAATAACAAAACTTGTGTCACTGTCCAAATATTTCTGGCCCTAACTGTATTCCTTCTAAAGCTGTCCACCTATTTTTCACTCTAACCTATAAGGGTACTACCTCCTCTTTTACCAATAATCCCTTTCTCATCTTTTCTTCCCTGTTTCTTTACACTCTCATCCTTTCTTCTTTCCATACTGGAATACTCTCTTTTCCTACCTAGGTCTTGCGATGACTATATAGAAATGCCCTGCATCTCATTGAGTATTTTCCCTTTAGGATCACGTCTGCACCTAAAACTTTTGCGCACTACAATGCCCTCGAATCAGGTCATCACTTACCTATACAATTTGCATAGGTAATTTTTTATCTTCATTATAGTTGATAGTTGACTATAATTTAACAGACTCATGCATATACATGCTGTTTAATTTTCTTATTCATGTACATATACATAACTGCGACTTGCATTGTTTATTTTAGTCACCTTTTCATATTTCTTGTATAACAAATCGAGTGTATAACATTTCTGTTCACTGTGCAATGTGACTGTTCATTAATTCAAATGTACTGATCACTGCATGTATGTTTCTATTCACCTTTTCTATTTTTCGTTTGCCGAAGTTCAATTGGATTAAACTAGGGTTGTGTTGAAGACCCCTGTGTCTGTCACTATAAGCCTCCTGTGAACGCCAGCCTGTGGACTGTGTTCATAGGAGATCGTGATTTCTGTAAGGCCGGTTTCACATCACGATTTTGTGCCTGTCCGTGGGATCCGAGTTTAAAGAAGGATCCCACGGACAGGCACGGATCCCTGCACTCGGATGGCAAATACCCATCTGATCCGTGTTTATGCAGGATCCGTGTGGACCCTGTTCTCCCTGCCTGTCCTGCTTCTTCTCTATCTGTCCCTGTCACTCCCTGTCTGTCCCTATCTGTCCTTCTTCTATCTATGCTCTCCCTCTCTTCTATCCTCCCCCCTGTCCTCCCCCCTGTCCTCTCCCCTCCGGTATGTGTAAATAAAAAAAATCCTCCCAGAGGATACTTTCCGGCGGCTGCCGGGCTGTGACAGTGTCTTCTGCTGGCTGAAGGACCTCTCGTGATGTCACAGCCCTGATGTGTCAGGTGACCGGCTCAGTGACATCACCACAGGATCTTCAGCCAGCAGAAGATGAGGAGACTGTCACAGCCCTGCAGCAGCCGCCGGAAGGTAAAGTATCCTCTGGGGGATTTTTTATTTTTTATTTACACATTCCGGAGGGAGAGGACAGGGAGAGGACAGGGAGAGGACAGGGAGAGGACAGGGGAGGACAGGGAGAGGACAGGGGGAGACAGGGGGGACAGGGGGGGACAGGGGGAGGACAGGGGGGAGGACAGGGGGAGGACAGGGGAGGACAGGGGAGGACAGGGGAGGACAGGGAGAGGACAGGGGAGAGGACAGGGAGGACAGGGGGGGAGGGAGAGCATAGATAGAGGATGGACAGATAGGGACAGACAGGGTTAATTATATGTACTGAGCACTGCCTCTGGGCATGCTCAGTACATAAAGCACGGAGTTGACATCGGATCCAAGTTCAACTCGGATCCAATGTCCACAGGCTCCTTTGCTATCGGGGCTCGGATTTGCTCGGATCCGAGGCTGTCCGATTTCATTCTCGGACAAAAAAACGCAGCAGGCTGCGTTTTTGTGTCCGTGCTAAAATCGGACAGGATCGGATGGTGCCAAAATTGGATGGCAAAAGGCACACATCCGATCCAATCCGAGCCCCATAGGGACACATGGGATCCGATTTTGGATCCGAGTGTGTCCGTTTTGAAACTGATACACTCAGAAGCTCCAAAATCGTGATGTGAAACCAGCCTTATACATCGTAGTGTTGATGCACTGGTATATATGGAACAGGTGATGAGACGATCGTACCTTCAGTTAACCTAAGTAGGATATTAAGTTTTTAACCCCATTATGACCTTGGAATTTTTCATTTTTCACTTTCGTTTTTTGCTCCCCTGCTTCCAAGAGCCATAACCTTTTTTTTTTTCCATCAATATAGACATATGACAGCTTGTTTTTTGCGGGACGAGTTGTACTTTCATTTGTAATCATTTTAATTTGCCATATAGTGTACAGGGAAATAGCAAAAAAAGTGCAATTACACGTTTGTTTTTTGGGTATTTTAGTCGCCATGTTCACTATATGGTAAAACCGCCGTGAAGGGGTGATGCCTCGGGTCGGTACGAGCTCGTAGACACCCAACATGTATACCTTTATTGGTATCTAGGTGGTGAAAAAAAAATTCTGAAGTTTGTGAAAAAAACAACTGACTTTTTGCGCCATGTTCTGCGACCTGTAGCGTTCTCATTTTTCAGGATCTGGGGCTATGTGATGGCTTATTTTTTGCGTCTTGAGCTAAAGTTTCTAATGATACCATTTGTGTGTGGATCCGCTGTTTTGATCGCCCGTTATTGCATTTTATAACAATGTTGCGGTGACTAAATAAACGTAATTTTGGCGTTTGAATTTTTTGTTCCCGTTACAGAGTTTACGGCTCTCATTAACGGATTTAATATGTTGATAGATCGGGCGATTCTGAACACGGCGATACCAAACGGGTACTTTTTTTTTTAATACTTTTTATTGTGATTGGGGGAAAAGGGGGGTGATTTAAACTTATATATATATATTTTTTTCTTTACAGGTTTTTAAAAACTTTATTAATCAATTCATTCTTAGTTGTACACTGCCTCTTAGAGAGGCACACTGCTGCATAGTCCGATCGCTTCTGGGAGATACAGATGAGCTGCAGCGCAGTCACGGACTAGTTGTAGTTGGCAGCGCCTGCCAACCACAACCCGGAAGTGCTCTGTGACAGCATCCGGGGTGTAGCCTGTCACGTGAGCGCCGGAAATCCCGCAATAGTATTGCGGTATCTCCAGTGCAGGTGGAGAACAGTGCGTTCCCCGCCTCAGTGCCTTTGGATCCCGCTGTCAGAGATTGACGGCAGGATCCAAAGGGTTAATAGCACCGATCGGATCCAATCGATGCTGTTAGCCCGACATCTCAGCGGATCACATCTGCTGAGATGTCGGCTGTTTGATGTGAGCTCCGCATCGGAGCTCACATCAAACTACCCCCCCTTACCGGCCCATGACGTTGTACAATGTCATAGGTCGGGAAGGGGTTAAAAGAATGAAACATTTTCTAAAAAAAGGAACTAAAGTTCAAATCACCCCTTTTTTTGCCCCATTAAAAAAAATACACAAATTGGTATCGCTGTGTTCGTAAACGTCTGATCAAAATATAAATTAAATGAATCCGATCGGTAAACATCGTAGTGAGTAAAAAAATTAGACTGTCAGAATAGTTTTTTGGCCTCTCTAATGTTCCAATAAAATGCAATGAGATACGATCAAAACATCATATCTACCCAAAAATGATATCAGTAAAGATGTCACCTAAGGGCGCAAAAAAACAAGCTCATATACACAGCCCCAGATCCTAAAAAATGAAAACGTTACAGGTCACAGGAAATGGTGACAGAAGCAATCCTTAGTGGCGGCCGTCTCTCCCCCTGTACACTCTGCCCTCTGTCCGCGCTCTCTCCTCCCTGTGTGCTGTCTTCTCCCATCTGTGCTGTCTTCTTTCTCCCCTCGTGCTCTCTCTCCCCTCTGTGTGTTCTCTCCTTTTAGCTGTCCCCCCTGTGCGCGCTCTCCCCTTGTGTGCTCGCTCCTTTTAGCTGTCTCCCTTCCCCCTGTGCATTCTCCCCTTGTGTGCTCTCTCCTTTTAGCTGCCTCCCCAGTGCTCTCTCCCCTTGTGTGATCTCTCCTTTTAACTGTTTTCCCCCTGTGCACTCGCTCTCCCCCATGGGCGCTCTCCCTCCTGTGTGCTCTCCTCCATTGTGCACTCCCTTCCCTGTACGCTGTCTTTCCCCCATGTCCTCTTTCCCCCGTGCACTGTCTCTCTTTCCCCTGTGATATCTGATATCTTCTCCTGTAGTTCTGTGCCAGTGAATTTTTTTTTTTTAAATACGCAGTGAAAGGGCTCTGGGGCGGTGTGCTACGTCACATCACCACCATCTTTGAAAACCCAGATGTTCCATCTATACCCCCAGATGTAAGACGCATACGCACTTAGGCAGTGGTATAAATGGCGGAAGAGAACCATATGGCACTGCTGGCGGGAATTAACAATGTGCCAGTACTGCCAGTAAGTGCCACATGTGCATACCTATCACTTGGGTGTGCAAATATGGCTGAGACGCATGATAGGACAAGACGGGACAATTATGTAAGTAGATTTTAGAATACTGTATATAAATACCCAAGCTGATATGATCTGTAAAGCATAAAAAAAATACCTATATTATACTCACCTGTGCGGCCTCCTGATGAATGTCACTGTACTTAATACGGTGCCGTCCTCCTGCCTTGCTTTGTGTGGGTGACAATTCCTACGTCATCCACACAGTGTCCTCCATTGCATTCCTGTGCATGAGCACTTCTCTCTGCCCTGTTGAGGCAAGAGCAAAGTATTGTACTGTGCATGAGTAGTGCTCTTTGACCTTTCTCTATGCACTTGCACTACAACACTTTGTTCTGTCCTGTACGCCCTCCCTCCTGCTTGCGGCCTCCCTTCCTCCTGTGCTTTCTTCTACCTGCTGTGCTCTCCTTTGAGCAATCTCACCCCTTTAAGCTGTCTCCCTCTTGTGTGTGGTCTCTCCCCCATGTGTGCTGTCATTCTTCCCCTGCGCGCTATTCCCCTGTGATCTGTCTCCCCTATGTGCACTCTTTCCCCCCTTGTGTGCTCTCTCTTCTCCATGTGTTCTCTCTTCAAATGTAAATATAATATAAATAAATAAATATATACACACACATAGAACATACCCAAATACAATATATCTGTTTTATATACATATATATATATATATGTGTGTGTGTGTGTGTGTGCGTGTGTGTATGTATTATATATATATATATATATATATATATATATATATATATATATATATATATTTTCTGGTCATCATAATGGGAGACCCAGACAATGGGGTTTAGGGCACTGCCCTCCGGAGGTCACACTAGGTACTACAAGTTTGTAGACACCGCCTCCTCCGCTTATAAACCCCTACCGCAGGGAACATCCTCAGTTTTAAACTTAGTGTGCTCGGAGGATCACGCTTTGCTTGCACTTCACTGCATTCTCACAGCTTACGTGATGGCGTCTGAAGACAAGGTAAAATGGTTCCGGTCGGGACCTGCGACAGCCTCCCCGCTCACCCTTGTGGAACACGCAGGTGGAGGTACCGGAGGGCCTTGGGCCTGGACACTTTGTGTCCTCCCGGTACGCTGTCGCGCTCCTCCCCATCCCTCTCCGGGGGGCTCTGGAGAGTGGGAGATGGGAGCCTTGCACAGCTCCGCTCCGTCCGAGGCCTCCCTAAATGGTGCTTACAGACCGGACTGGAGCCAGCCCAGTCCGAGGCCTCCCTAAATGGTGCTTACACTCCGGACTGGTGCTGAACCCCCGTCCGAGGCCTCCCTAAATGGTGCTTACAGACCGGACCGGCACTGAGGCACTTTGTGTCTCCTGTGTGCCTGGGGGTAGTGTCTGTCACTTTATGTGTCCTGACACTCAGACCGCGCGTTACCCTCGGGTCCGCGGATCTACTGGTGTACCCTGTGCTGGGGTCACCCTGGCTGACCGCCCTGTGTGTCACAGGGGCTGAGGCCGTGGGCTGCGGATGTTTGTTTGTGCATGCAGTCTGTGTGTAGTATTTTACACTATTTCCCGCGCTGCGGGCTCCGGCACCTTCATGCTGAGGCTGCTTGGAGGATGGGAAGCAGCCCGTGCGGTGACGTCATCGATGGGCGTGTGTGTGTGTTTCCCGCGTGTTTTCGGCGCCGCCCACAGTTTCACTGTCGGCGGCCATCTTTACCCTCACTTCCCGGCTGGGATCTGTATGCAGCGTGCGCCTGCACTCCAGGGGAGACCGGAAACCGTCGCGGAGGTCACACACACACACCGCTTCCTCCTACCGCTTTACTGCGGTCGGTAAGCCACCGGGACTCCCGGTTTTTTGTCTGCAATTTGGCTTATTTTCCCCTACTGTGGCGATGTCCTCAGCTAGGAAGCGTGCTGCCAGGGCGGCAGAGACCACCATTACCTGTGCTACATGCAATGGGACACTGGTGGAGGGGTCCTGCAATAACTGCGGACGCCCAGAGGCCCGGACTGACACTGCTGAGTCAGCAGCTCCGGTGCTATACCCTGAGGTTCAGGTGATCTCAGGGCCATGGGAGACTCAGAATAAGATCAATGAATCTCTGTTGTCCCAGCTGTCCTCCATGTCGCAATCCCTGGAGGCACTTAACAGGAGGCTGGATAGCCCAGCTACTCCGTCCAGTTACCCCCGGGTGTCTCCCTCTTCTGCTGTGAGACCCCTTAAGCGGGCTCGTCGTGAGGAGTCACCCGAGCTCCAGGCTCTCTCTGAGGAGGAGCGTTCCTCTGATGGTGAGGACGATGATGGGGGTTCCAATTTTGGGTCTGTGTCTGTATCTGAACCACCAGATGGGGTGGAGGATCTGGTGTCCTCTATCAACGAGACTTTACGTCTCGTGATACCCCTGAGGAGGTGACGGTGCACCCGAAGGAGGTCTATCAATGGCTGCGGCCAGAGGCTAGACCAAGTGGCTCCTTCATGGACCACACGAATTTTGGAAGGGTTGTGAGAGCTCCCAGGTTACTTCCTGGGCGGCGTTATGTCCGTAAACCCAAGGACAATCGCTTCCCCTTCCCCCAGGAGGTGCTTCAGGAGTGGTCGCAGTCCCCGAAGGTGGACGCTTCCATGACCAGGATTGCTGCACGCCTTTTCTCTGCCTCTGATAGCTCCTCGCTGAAGGATGCGACGGATAGACAGGTTGAGCAACTCGCCAAGTCTTCCTATGAGGCTGTGGGGTCTTCCTTTGCCCCTAATTTTGCCACGGTCTGGACCTTACAAGCGATTACTACCTGCTTGGATGGTATCTCTGACCTGGCAAGATCCAGTCCAGAGGTCCTGGCACTTACCGAGAGGGCAAGGGCCTATGCGGACTACGCCAGGACGGCGACTCTGGAAACTGCCACTCGCTCAGCTGTGGCTTCTGCCAATGCTATAGCGATCCGCAGATTGTTGTGGCTGCGTCTTTGGGACTCAGATACCACATCCAAGAAGATTTTGCAAAATCTTCCGTTCGCTGGTGACAGGCGTTTTTGGCACCGAACTGGACAAGCTAATAAAGGATTCTGCTGAGTCTAAGATACCGCAGAATAAGCCTAAGCCACGGTATACCGTTAAAAGGAACCCAAAACAGTGGTCCTTTCGTTCCAGCTCGCAGTCATCAGCACCGTCCGCTCGCGCGGACCGAGGGGGAAAGCCCGCTTCTCAGTGGCGCTCTAAGAGTCGTCCAAAGAAGCCGGCGGGGGCGGCAGCTGCCACCCCCAAACCCGCCTCTACATGACTCGCTCTCCCTTCCTACCTCCCCACAGGTGGGGGGCCGCTTGTCTCGCTTTCAGGACAAATGGCTACTTCACGTTCAAGATCAGTGGGTTCGAGACGTGGTCTCGCGAGGTTACAGGATAGAGCTGACGTCAAAACCGATATCCCGATTCCATCGGTCGGTCCCATCACCAGAAAAGGCTCAGGCTTTTTACTTGGTGTTGGAGGGTCTCCGCAGGGACGGAGTGGTGATACCGGTGCCGTCCGGAGAGAGGTTCAGGGGTTTTTACTCCAACCTCTTTATCGTCCCGAAGAAGGACGGATCCTTCCGCCCGGTGCTGGACCTGAAGTTGTTCAACCATCACGTGTTGGTTCGGAAGTTCCGTATGGAATCACTGCGCTCCGTGATCGCGGCTGTATCACAGGGAGACTTCCTGGCGTCCATAGATATCAGAGACGCTTACCTTCACGTGCCCATTGCACCAGCTCATCAGCGCTGGTTGAGATTCGCAGTGGGGGAAGAACACTTCCAATTTGTGGCGCTGCCGTTCGGGTTGGCCTCGGCACCGCGGGTGTCCACAAAAGTGATGGCCCTCCATGATGGCTCTCCTGCACGTGCAGGGACATGCCGTCATTCCCTATTTAGACGACCTACTGGTCAGGGCGCCATCAGAACACCTTTGTCAAGAGAGCCTGGATGTGACCATGCGGTCTCTGGAACAGTTCGGTTGGCTCCTCAATATTCAGAAGTCAACGCTAGTTCCGACCCAGTCTTTGACATATTTGGGCATGGACTTCAACACAGCCTCAGCCCTGGTGTCTCTGCCACGAGTCAAACAGATGGCGATCCAATCAGGAGTGCAGGCAGTCCTCCTGTCACCACAATCATTCCTACGGGTGTTGATGATGCTGGTGGGACGCATGGTGGCAGCAATAGAGGCGGTGCCTTTTGCACAATTTCGCCTCCGTCCTCTCCAGCTGGAGATCCTCCGCAGGTGGGACAAAAGGTCGATTTCTCTGAATCGGCTGGTGACCCTTTCCCAACCGACCAGAGATTCCCTGCAGTGGTGGCTACAGCCACATCACTTGTCTCGGGGCCGGTCCTTCGTCAAACCGTCATGGTTAGTGGTGACCACCGACGCCAGTCTGAAGGGCTGGGGAGCGGTGTTCTTACACCACAGGGCCCAAGGTCTCTGGTCTCAGTCGGAGTCGGCGTTGCAGATCAACGTGCTGGAGATCAAGGCGGTCTATCTGGCACTCCTGGCGTTTCAGAAATTCCTCTCAGGACAACCCATTCGGGTTCAGTCCGACAATGCGACGGCCGTCGCTTATATAAATCATCAAGGAGGAACCAGGAGTGCAGAGGCTCTGGCCGAAGTCCACCGCATCCTATCCTGGGCGGAGGACAACAACTGCCTGATATCCGCAGTTCACATCCCAGGGGTCGAAAACTGGGAGGCCGACTATCTGAGCCGACAGGGGATGGACGCCGGAGAGTGGTCTCTTCATCCGGATGTCTTCAGAGAACTCTGCAGCAGATGGGGCTCTCCGGACGTGGATCTGATGGCCTCACGGCTGAATCATCAGGTGCCACAATACATGGCGAGGTCATGGGATCCCCAATCTCTGGGAGCGGACGCTCTGGTCTTGACTTGGTCCAGATTCCGTCTGCCGTATGTGTTCCCGCCTCTGGCTCTGATTCCCAGGGTGCTGTGGAAAATCAGGTCGGAGTGCAGGGTAGCCATTCTAGTGGCTCCAGATTGGCCCAGGAGGTCCTGGTATCCGGACCTGTGGCAACTGTCAGGCGGACACAGGTGGGCTCTTCCAGACCGCGCAGATTTACTCGTGCAAGGCCCATTCTTCCACCTCAATTCCAAGGCCCTCAGATTGACTGCATGGCTCTTGAGGCCTGGCTACTGACATCCAGGGGTTTCTCCCCTACGGTGGTTGCCACTATGAATCGGGCTAGGAAGCCAGTCTCAAGGAAGATGTACCACAGGACGTGGAAAATCTTTTTTACTTGGTGTGCTTCTGGTAGGACGGTCTCCGTGGCCCTTGTCCATCCCGAAGTTGTTGGCTTTCCTACAGTCGGGTGTGGAATTGGGATTATCCCTTGGCTCCTTGAAAGGTCAAGTATCAGCACTTTCAGTGCTGTTTGACAGGCGATTGGCGCTCCTCCCGAAGGTCCGTCAATTTCTGCAGGGGGTGTCACGGATGGTTCCGCCATACAAGAGACCTCTGGACCCTTGGGACCTTAACATGGTCCTGGCGGCATTACAGAGACCACCGTTTGAGCCGCTGAGAGATGTTTCTCTATCTCGTCTGTCTCAGAAAGTGGCCTTTCTGGTGGCAATTACGTCTCTGAGAAGGGTCTCAGAATTGGCTGCACTTTCGTGCAAGTCACCCTTTCTGGTGGTTCACCAAGACAAGGTGGTGTTGCGTCCTCGGCCAGAATTCTTGCCGAAGGTGGTTTCAACTTTTCACCTGAACCAGGAGATTGTTCTCCCATCATTTTGCCCTGCTCCCGTTCATCAGGTTGAACGCGACCTCCATACTCTGGATCTCGTGAGAGCGATACGCATTTATGTGTCCAGGACCGCCTCCTTTAGGAGTTCGGATTCCTTATTTGTTCTTACGACAGGTCGCTGTAAGGGGTCCGCGGCATCAAAGTCGACATTGGCCAGATGGATTAAGGCTTCCATTCAAGAGGCTTACCGGGTTTCTGGTTTGCCTCTCCCGGTGGGATTGAAGGCTCACTCTACCAGAGCTGTTGGTGCCTCCTGGGCTTTGCGACATCGAGCGTCTGCTCTACAGGTGTGTCAGGCTGCCACCTGGTCCAGCCTGCACACTTTCTCTAAGCACTATATGGTGCATGCCCATGCCTCTGCGGATGCAAGTTTGGGCAGGCGGGTTCTCCAGGCGGCGGTTGCCCACCTTTAAAGGGAACCATGTGTTATCCGTCTTGTTGAGGAACTATTCCCGCCCTGGGGTATTGCTTTAGGACATCCCTATTGTCTGGGTCTCCCATTATGATGACCAGAAAAAAGAGAATTTTGTTTACGTACCGTAAATTCTTTTTTCTTTAATCATCAATGGGAGACCCAGCACCCACCCAGTTGTTCCGTTGCATGTTTTGCATTTGGCTCTGTTCTCTGTTGAGACAGTGTTCGCCGGGTTGTTAAACTGTCTGTGCACGGCATTCTTCCCGATGTTTCGGGTGTGGTTTATTTCCTCCTCGCAGCTTATGGACCAAACTGAGGATGTTCCCTGCGGTAGGGGTTTATAAGCGGAGGAGGCGGTGTCTACAAACTTGTAGTACCTAGTGTGACCTCCGGAGGGCAGTGCCCTAAACCCCATTGTCTGGGTCTCCCATTGATGATTAAAGAAAAAAGAATTTACGGTACGTAAACAAAATTCTCTTTATATATATATATATATATATTGTGGTGCAGCGGCTAGCTACCTTGCAAATACCTATGCTGGGACTGGTTGTTCAGCATAGTTCATTAAGGCATTATACTGGGACTTGAGCTTCCACAGGTGCAGATTAGCACATGTAATGCATTGACTCCAGGTTGTAGAATCCATGGGAGTGTCTGACAAACTGGGATCCTCCCCATGGCTGTGTCACACCTGATATAGTGTGCCTCCTTCATTATCACATGGTCTTTGATGTCAGCTCAGGTCCCTGAGTCTAGAAAATCCTGCTGCTGAGCACATGTTGTGGCTGCAGTGTGCTTTGAGGCTGGAGAAGCATACCCAAACCTGTGCATCTGTATGTGAGGTAAAAACAGACTATACTGGGCAAAATGTTCCTGTAAGGGCCCTTTCACATCAGCGTTTTTTGAAATTTGCGGCAGATGCGGTGAAAAAACCGCATCTGCCGCAAATACCGCATACACTTGCGGCGCGGTTGCGGTAAACGCCATGCAAAGTATAGGCGTACTTGCGGCAAGTGCGGTTTTTTTCGCGGCCGCACCTGCCGCAAGTGCAAAACCGCACTTGCCGCACCTGCCGCAAGTACGACTATACTTTGAATGGCGTTTACCGCAACCGCGCCGCAAGTGCAGCCGGTATGCGGTAATTGCGGCAGATGCGGTTTTTTCACCGCATCTGCCGCAAATTTCAAAAAAGCTGATGTGAAAGGGCCCTAAGCCGTAGAAAGGCTCCTGTTTATGTGCTGGAGGGCGGTTTATTCTAACATAATAAACCGACATGAACTTATTTAACCCCTTCACCCCCCGGCCTATTTTGACCCTAATGACCAGGCCATTTTTGTCAATTCTGACCAGTGTCCCTTTATGAGGTAATATCTCTGGAACGCTTCAACGGATCCTAGCGATTCTGAGATTGTTTTTTCATGACATATTGGGCTTCATGTTAGTATTAAATTTAGGTTGATAATTTTTGCGATTATTTGTGAAAAAATTAAAAATTTGGCAAAATGTTTGAAAATTTAGCAATT
This sequence comes from Allobates femoralis, assembly GCA_033576535.1. Lineage (NCBI taxonomy): Eukaryota > Metazoa > Chordata > Amphibia > Anura > Aromobatidae > Allobates > Allobates femoralis. Next base: position 89,528 of record JARQOC010000138.1, on the reverse strand, counting down.
TTCAAATTATGAATTTTTATTCTGCTAAACCAGAGAGGTATGTGACACAAAATAGTTAATAAGTAACATTTCCCACATGTCTACTTTACATCAGCACAATTTTTGAAAAAAAAAAAAATTTTGTTCGGACGTTATAAGGGTTCAAAGTTCATCAGCAATTTTTCATTTTTCCAGCAAAATTTACAAAGCCATTTTTTTTAGTGACCACATCACATTTGAAGTCCCTTTGAGGGGTGTACATGACGGAAAACACCCAAAAGTGACACCATTCCAAAAACTGCACCCCTCAAGCTACTCAAAACTACCTTCAAGAAGATTATTAACCCTTCAGGTGCTTCACGGGAACTAAAGCAAAGTGGAAGGAAAAAATGGTCATTTTAATTTTTCCAACAAAAATGTTCTTTTAGCCTCAATTCTTTCATTTTCACATGGGCAACAGGATAAAATCGATCCTAAAAATTGTTGGGCAATTTCTCCTGAGTACATCGATATCTCATATGTGGTCATAAACCACTCTTTGGGCGCACGGCAGGGCTCAGAAGGGAAGGAGCGCAATTTGACTTTTGCAGCTAATTTTCCATTCAAAAAGTGAAATGGCGCTCCTTCCCTTCTGAGCCCTGCCGTGCGCCCAAAGAGTGGTTTATGACCACATATGAGATATCGATGTACTCAGGAGAAATTGCCCAACAATTTTTAGGATTCATTTTATCCTGTTCCCCATGTGAAAATGAAAAAATTTAGGCTAAATGAAAATTTTTGTAGAAAAAAAAGTACTTTTTCATTTTTACGGATGAATTTGTGAAGCACCTGGGGGTTCAAAATGCTCACCACCCATCTAGATAAATTCCCTGGGGGGTCTAGTTTCCAAAATGGGGTCACTTATGGGGGAGCTCCAATGTGTAGGCACACAGGGGCTCTCCAAACGCGACATGGTGTCTGCTAACAATTTGAGCTGATTTTTCAAATTGTTAGCGGACACCATGTTGCATTTGGAGAGCCCCTGTGTGCCTAAACATTGGAGCTCCCCCACAAGTCACCCCATTTTGGAAACTAGACCCCCCAGGGAACTTATCTAGATGGGTGGTGAGCATTTTGAACACCCCAGTGCTTCACAAATTAATCTGTAAAAATGAAAAAAGAAAATTTTTATGGAAAAAAAAAGTACTTTTTCATTTTTACGGATGAATTTTTGAAGCACCTGGGGGTTCAAAATGCTCACCAGCCATCTAGATAAATTCCCTGGGGGGTCTAGTTTCCAAAATGGGGTCACTTATGGGGGAGCTCCAATGTGTAGGCACACAGGGGTTCTCCAAACGCGACATGGTGTCCGCTAACAATTTGAGCTGATTTTTCAAATTGTTAGCGGACACCATGTTGCATTTGGAGAGCCCCTGTGTGCCTAAACATTGGAGCTCCCCCACAAGTCACCCCATTTTGGAAACTAGACCCCCCAGGGAACTTATCTAGATGGGTGTTGAGCATTTTGAACACCCCAGTGCTTCACAAATTAATCTGTAAAAATGAAAAAAGAAAATTTTTATGGAAAAAAAAGTACTTTTTCATTTTTACGGATGAATTTTTGAAGTACCTGGGGGTTCAAAATGTTCACAACCCATCTAGATACGTTCCCTGGGAGGTCTAGTTTCCAAAATGGGGTCACTTGTGGGGGAGCTCCAATGTTTAGGCACACAGGGGCTCTCCATACGCGACATGGTGTCCGCTAACTATTGGAATCATTAGCGGACACCATGTCGTGTATGGAGAGCCCCTGTGTGCCTAAACATTGGAGCTCCCCCACAAGTGACCCCATTTTGGAAACTAGACCCCCCAAGGAATGCATTTAGATGCATAGTGAGCACTTTGAACCCCCAGGTGCTTCACAAATTGATCCGTAAGAAGGAAAAAGTACATTTGATTCACACAAATTTTCTTTTTTCATTATTACGGATCAATTTGTGAAGCACCTGGGGGCTCAAAGTGCTCACTATGCATCTAGATATGTTCCTTGGGGGGTCTAGTTTCCAAAATGGGGTCACTTGTGGGGGAGCTCCAATGTTTAGGCACACAGGGGCTCTCCATACGCGACATGGTGTCCGCTATTGGAATCGTTAGCAGACACCATGTCGTGTATGGAGAGCCCCTGTGTGCCTAAACATTGGAGCTCCCGCACAAGTGACCCCATTTTGGAAACTAGACCCCCCCAAGGAATGCATCTAGATGCATAGTGAGAACTTTGAACCCCAAGGTGCTTCACAAATTGATTCGTAATAAGGAAAAAGTACATTTGTTTTCACACAAATTTTCTTTTTTCATTTTTACGGATCAATTTGTGAAGCACCTGGGGGTTCAAAGTGTTCACTATGCATCTAAATACAGCGAAGCCCATTTTTATTTTTTTTCTAGGACTAATTCTAGAAAAAAAATGGTGTAGGGCTCCGCTATATTTTTGGTCCAGCCAGGTACAACTTGGCAGCTACGGACTGCCAGCAACCCCCAGCTGCCTCATTGTACCTGGCTGGCAACCAAAAATACAGCAAAGCCCATTTTTATTTTTTTTCTAGGACTAATTCTAGAAAAAAAATGGCGTGGGGCTCCGCCATATTTTTGGTCCAGCCAGGTACAACTTGGCAGCTACAGACTGCCACCAACCCCCAGCTGCCTCGTTGTACCTGGCTAGCCACCAAAAATACAGCAAAGCCCTTTTTTTTTCTTCTAGAACTAATTCTAGAAAAAAAAATGACATGGGGCTCCGCCATATTTTTGGTCCAGCCAGGTACAACTAGGCAGCTGGGGGCTGGAATCCTCAGCATGGAGAGGCCCAAGCGTTCTGGGCCCCCCATGCTGCGAATTGCAGCCCGCAGCCGCCCCAGAAAATGGCACATTCATTGAAGCCCCATTTTCTGGCGCTGTACCCATGCTCTTCCAGTTGCCCTGGTGCCGGTGGCAAACTGGGTAATAAAGGGGTTAATGCCAGCTTTTTATTGGCAGCTGGCACTAAGCCCGAGATTCATAATATAGGGCCAAAGTTAGACCCGCCATTAGGAATCTCTGGTAAATAGTCAGAAAATACACACAGAGAAAAATCTTTTTATTTGAAAAAAATAACACAAACAAAATTCAGACTCCATCTTTATTATAAAGATCCGACGTAGTCCACAACGAAGGTCCCACAACGCTCGATTGCCTCCGACGTAGTCCACAACGAAGGTCCCACGACGCTCGATCGCCTCTGGCCAATCCAGAGACTGCAGCAAGGGATGAAGTGTCCTCTTCCTACAGTCTCTGGGGTCAGAGTTATGGTGCACTGTATGACAATGACCTGTCATTCAGTGCACCATGACTATGATCCCAGAGACTACAACAAGAGGACACTTGATCCCTTGTGGCACCCATCCATCCACCTATGCACCCATCATCCACGCACGCACACAACCACGCACATCAACGTACACATCCATCTATGCACACATCCACGCACGCACACGTCTATGCACACACACATCTATGCACGCACACGTCCACACACATGTCCACACACGTCTACGCACGCACACTCACGTCCACGCACGCTCATGTACGCTCACGTCCACGCACACGTCCACGCATGCACCCCCTATCCATTCACCCATCCATCAATTCATTCATTCATACATACATACATACATAGATACATACATACACATACATACATACATAGATACATACACATACATACATACATAGATACATACATAGATACATACACATACATACATACATAGATACATACATACACATACATACATACATACATACTTACCTCCCTCGTTCCACCGATGAGCAGGAGGAGGCCGGGAGAGGAGACAGGGAGAGGAGGCGGGGCCACAGACCGGCGGGCCGGGAAGAGGAGGCGCAGCAGCGGCGGCGGGTGCACCGAAGTGTGCAGTCCGCCGCAGGAGGTGAGGGAGGGGGGGCCAGGCACAGGGCCCGGAGGTGGGGGCAGCCTGGGGGAGAGCAGGGGAGCAGGCAGTGTTGCCGACGGGCGCACGCGGGTGCAGCCCGCCGGCAGATACATTGTAATAGAGGGGGGCGGGCAATTGGGGGGGGGGACGGCAGGGGGGCCCTGGACAGTCCTGGAACTGGAGGGGGGTGAGGAGGGGTGGGCACTTGCCGATTCGCCCCTCCAGATCTGATTGGAGAGCTCCAATCAGATCTGGAGGGGTGAATCCCTATGATTTCCTCCGATCGGCAGTTTCACTTTTAAACTGCCGATCAGAGGGGTCCTGGGCATGGGGGGGTTAAACCACCCCCTGTGGGGTCATCTACAGGTTGTCACAGAGCAGCAGCATCTGTGACACCTGAGTGACCCGGCTCACAGGGGGTGCAGGAGCTCAAATCTGCCAGGACGTTGTGCAACGTCCTGGGTCGTTAACAGGCAGAAACACAGGACGTTGCACAACGTCCTAGGTCGTGAAGGGGTTAAATGGAGAGACTGTTGCTGTATTTGAATATCGCTGCCACATGAGTGAACCCCAACACAATCCGTGATCGCTACCTCACAATATATAGAATACACTGGTATAGTGTGTGTATTGCAGGTGCAGTATTTCTATATAAATACACAGACTCCAGTGTATGGGGGATGGGGTCAGGGGACAGTGCCAGTCTGGACTCATCAGAGTAGCAGTAACAGGTGGTGCCTGTCAGTCATTACAATCAGTGATATGGAGGCCTGGTGCTGGGTCGGTCCTGTGTGTGGCTGAGACATTATGAACTTGCACCAACCACACAGCACAGAGCTCCGAGCACTAAATGACTCTTATATCAGAGCCAGCAGCTATTACTGCTGTGTAGTATCTGACAGGCAGCAGTGAACACCTCACCTCCATCAATAGAAGAGTCCTCGGGTGAGAGGACACGCCGGTCTGCACAGACTGGAGGCCGGGAGGAGGCTCTATGGTACCGAGTGAGGAGAGCTGGGGGAGAAGGGGAAGTCAACTGCAAGGACTGACTGAGACCTGTTCTGCTGAAGTACCTGGCATTGTAGACAGCCCCAGAGAACCAAGGCTTTCAGCTTATGATTCGCACAGCAAACCTAACAATGCCCCTGGGAGCAGGAGCAGCAAATCAAAGTGACATCTGTCTCCCTGCGGTGCCCCCCTCTGGAGACTGGAGCATGGCACCCTGTGCGGGCGCTCCACTCGCACATGCCTAAGTCTGGCCCTGCCTTTGTGCAAGAGTGTGGCGGCTGTAGTGTATACAAGAATATGGCTACTGTGATGCTGCTCCTGTGTGCATGAGTATAGCTGCTATAATACTTCTCCTATGCATTCACTGGGGAGCGAGCAGCCCCCATCCCCTCAGTTTTCAGGGAGGCATTTAAAGAAAAGAACACGGTCCCTACAGTCAAACATGGCGGAGGTTCCCTGATGTTTTGGGGTTGCTTTGCTGCTTCTGGCACTGGACTGCTTGACCGTGTGCATGGCATTATGAAGTCTGAAGACTACCAACATATTTTGCAGCATAATGTAGGGCCCAGTGTGAGAAAGCTGGGCCTCCCTCAGAGGTCAACTGTCAGAGCACAACTGTTGTGTATATGTGTGTGTGTATATATATATATATATATAATATACAGTTAGGGCCAGAAATATTTGGACAGTGACACAAGTTTTGTTATTTTAGCTGTTTACAAAAACATGTTCAGAAATACAATTATATATATAATATGGGCTGAAAGTGCACACTCCCAGCTGCAATATGAGAGTTTCCACATCCAAATCGGAGAAAGGGTTTAGGAATCATAGCACTGTAATGCATAGCCTCCTCTTTTTCAAGGACCAAAAGTAATTGGACAATGGACTCTAAGGGCTGCAATTAACTCTGAAGGCGTCTCCCTCGTTAACCTGTAATCAATGAAGTAGTTAAAAGGTCAGGGGTGGATTCCAGGTGTGTGGTTTTGCATTTGTAAGCTGTTGCTGTGACCAAACAACATGCGGTCAAAGGAACTCTCAATTGAGGTGAAGCAGAACATCCTGAGGCTGAAAAAAAAGAAAAAATCCATCAGAGAGATAGCAGACATGCTTGGAGTAGCAAAATCAACAGTTGGGTACATTCTGAGAAAAAAGGAATTGACTGGTGAGCTTGGGAACTCTAAAAGGCCTGGGCGTCCACAGATCACAACAGTGGTGGATGATCGCCGCATACTTTATTTGGTGAAGAAGAACCCGTTCACAACATCAACTGAAGTCCAGAACACTCTCAGTGAAGTAGGTGTATCTGTCTCTAAGTCAACAGTAAAGAGAAGACTCCATGACAGTAAATACAAAGGGTTCACATCTAGATGCAAACCATTCATCAATTCCAAAAATAGACAGGCCAGAGTTAAATTAGCTGAAAAACACCTCAAGAAGCTAGCTCAGTTCTGGAAAAGTATTCTATGGACAGATGAGACAAAGATCAACCTGTACCAGAATGATGGGAAGAAAAAAGTTTGGAGAAGAAAGGGAACGGCACATGATCCAAGGCACACCACATCCTCTGTAAAACATGGTGGAGGCAACGTGATGGCATTGGCATGCATGGCTTTCAATGGCACCGGTTCAATTGTGTTTATTGATGACATAACAGCAGACAAGAGTAGCCGGATGAATTCTGAAGTGTACCGGGATATACTTTCAGCCCAGATTCAGCCAAATGCTGCAAAGTTGATTGGACGGCGCTTCATAGTACAGATGGACAATGACCCCAAGCATACAGCCAAAGCTACCCAGGAGTTCATGAGTGCAAAAAAGTGGAACATTCTGCAATGGCCAAGTCAATCACCAGATCTTAACCCAATTGAGCATGCATTTCACTTGCTCAAATCCAGACTTAAGACGGAAAGACCCACAAACAAGCAAGACCTGAAGGCTGCGGCTGTAAAGGCCTGGCAAAGCATTAAGAAGGAGGAAACCCAGCGTTTGGTGATGTCCATGGGTTCCAGACTTAAGGCAGTGATTGCCTCCAAAGGATTCGCAACAAAATATTGAAAATAAAAATATTTTGTTTGGGTTATGTTTATTTGTCCAATTACTTTTGACCTCCTAAAATGTGGAGTGTTTGTAAAGAAATGTGTACAATTCCTACATTTTCTATCAGATATTTTTGTTCAACCCTTCAAATTAAACGTTACAATCTGCACTTGAATTCTGTTGTAGAGGTTTCATTTCAAATCCAATGTGGTGGCATGCAGAGCCCAACTCGCGAAAAATTGTGTCACTGTCCAAATATTTATGGCCCTAACTGTACATCCACAGTAAAGGAAAAAATAGCCGCACTCACCACTGTTGCGATTTTCAATCTTTTAATCCATAATTCATATGTCCAATTCTGGACGACAAAGCAGGGGAGGGGGGTGCAGGGACGGCAGGACAACGGCTTGCCGTTTCGCGGTTAATCACCTCTTCAACGGGTTCTCAATAGCGTCTGACGTCACATCCTGGGCTTTATTGATCTGGCCCCTGACGTCACTACCGCTTATTGTCAAAAAAGACATACATGTGTGAATCTATCAAACATAAATGTATCTTAAAACAAAATGCCCTATTCAGCTGTGTTTTTTACAAATACTTATACATTGCCATTCTATATTTCTTGCACTATATCCGCCCGGACTACTATATCAATGCCATTAGCTTCAATGTCTACCATATTAACTGACATAGATGAGCGCATTCCCATAGTTGTTCTATCATATGCGTCTCACCTACGCTCTATACCTAATTACATGACATAGACTGGAAAGTTACCATAATTATTCTTTAGAGCCAACAATCCTTTTTCTACAAAAAAAAGCAAAAAATGGTTTAGTAATATTGCTCCTATTTTAGGACTAACAATCATTATGCAGTATACTCTATCTAGTTTATATACTTCTTGGTATTATCACTAGTTCCCAGATGGAAAAGCATAAGAAATTGCATAAAAAGACTCTTTAGAATAGGCAGAGGGAGACGGAAACATACGGGCATATGAAAAGAGAAAGACAGTGTCCTGGAGAGATTAAATGTCTCAGAAGGGGGTCAGATTCAAATCTTTAATCTCACAGAAAGAACCATAACTAAGGATATGGACTCATTGCTGAAAAAGGGTTTGAATATTTGTATGGAGGAAGCTTTTGATTTCACTGAGTTTAAGGTTGACATGTACAGGGCAATAAGAAAAATACATCTATTTAAACATTTTTCATCAGTTAATAAAAAAAATAAAAACGGTGTTACGGTTTGAAAAGTAATAGAGAAATGAAGCAACAGATAAATTTGGGTGCTTTAGGCTTCTTTGCTAATGAAAATTCCCTTAAGGAAGTAAAAGAAGACGCGGCTTTCCTTCTAGATATAGACCCTAGCCTAGTGGATTACAATGGGGAACAATCTAATAGCACATTCTTGGGAGGGGTCAAGTCTAACGATTTCCCCGGGTAACAGTATAGACTTGTTTGAGGAGATGGTCTGCAAGGAGGTGGAAGCACTAATTTACTCCAAACCTAAAACTAATCTGAGTAGATGCGAAAAAAAGGACCCTTGATACTATCCTCAAGTGGGAAGATGTGCTTATTAAAAAAGCGGATAAAGGTGGGTGGGTAGTGCTACTCAATAAAAGGGATTACATAAAGGAAGCAAGAAGGCAGCTAGATTCAGTGGAAACATATATGAAGTTGCTGAGCGACCCCACATATAAATATAATAATGAGTTGAGAAACCACCTGAGGAAATATGTGAGTAAGGGAATAATAGATAAAAAAAACAGGCAGAGAAGTTGTTTATTGAACATCCCAGGAAACCGTTTTGGTATTGCCTACCAAAGGTATACAAGTCTTTAAGCATTCCACCCGGACGACCAATCGTGTCCGGGATTGGAAGTTTAACTGAACCACTATCACAATTCATAGATTGGATCCTTAGACCTTTGTCTTAGACCCCTTAAAGGGAACCAACCACCTCAGATGACGACTATAAGCTGTTAATACATGTCCCTGCACCCTACCTACACCATTCCACCTATGTTTTTCTTAAGAATATTGATAAATGTAAACCGAAATATACACTTTATAAAATTACATGCCTGTGTACTTCTTGGCGTCTCCTTCTGGGTCAGTTACTAGAGGGCTGTGTCTCCAGCAGCATGACTGGCTTCTCTAGCCCTCCCTCTTACTTTGCAGGACCTGATGTTATCTATCAGTGGGCGGGCACGCAAGGCAGCTCCTGTCCCTTCATGTGATCCTGCAAAGTAAGAGGGAGGGCTAGAGAAGCCAGTCATGCTGCTGGAGACACAGCCCTCTAGTAACTGACCCAGAAGGAGACGCCCAGAAGTACACAGGCATGTAATTTTATAAAGTGTATATTTCGGTTTACATTTATCAATATTCTTAAGAAAAACATAGGTGGAATGGTGTAGGTAGGGTGCAGGGACATGTATTAACAGCTTATAGTCGTCATCTGAGGTGGTTGGTTCCCTTTAAGGACCGAGTCACTTTGCAGCTTAATGACCAGACCATGTTTTGTAATTCTGACCACTCTCCCTTTATGAGGTAATATCTCTGGAACACTTCAACAGATCCTCGCTATTCTGAGATTGTTTTTTCGTGACATATTGGGCTTCATGTTAGTATTAAATTTAGGTCGATAATTTTTGTGTTTATTTGTGAAAAAAATAAAAAATTTGGCAAACATTTTTAAACTTTAGCAATTTTTTATTTTTATTCTGCTAAACCAGAGAGTTATGTGCTACAAAATAGTTAATAAATAACATTTCCCACATGTCTACTTCACATCAGCACAATTTTGAAAGAAAAAGAAAAAATTGGTAGGACGTTATAAGGGTTCAAAGTTCATCAGCAATTATTCACTTTTCCAGCAAAATTTACAAAACCATTTTTTTAGTGACCACATCACATTTGACGTCTCTTTGAGGGGCGTACATGACAGAAAACACCCAAAAGTGACACCATTCCAAAAACTACACCCCTCAAGCTACTCAAAACTACATTCAAGAAGATTATTAACCCTTTAGGTGCTTCACAGGAACTAAAATAAAGTTGAAGGAAAAAATGGACATTTTAATTTTTGTAACAAAAATGTCCTTTTAGCCTCAATTTTTTTTCATTTTCACATGGGCAACAGGATAAAATGCATCCTAAAATTTGTTGGGCAATTTCTCCTGAGTACACAGATACCTCATATATGGTCATAAACCACTGTTTGGGCGCACGGCAGGGCTCAGAAGGGAAGGAGCGCCATTTGAGTTTTAGAGCCAATTTTCCGTTCCAAAAGTGAAATGGCGCTCCTTCACTTCTGAGCCCTGCCGTGCGCCCAAACAGTGGTTTATGACCACATATAAGGTATCGGTATGCTCAGGAGAAATTGCCCAACAAATTTTGGGATGTACTTTATCCCTTTGCTCATGTGAAACTGAAAAAACCTAGGCAAAAAGAAATTTTTGGTGAAAAAAAAGTGTTTTTTCATTTTTATGGATGAATTTGTGAAGCATCTGGGGGTTTAAAGTGCTCACTATGCATCTAGATATGTTCCTTAGGGGGTCTAGTTTCCAAAATGGGGTCATTTGTGGGGGAGCTCCAATGTGGAGACACACCGGGACCCTCCAAACGCGACATGGTGTCCGCTAACAATTTGAATAAAAAATGAACTCAATTTGTTAGCGGACACCATGTCGCGTTTGGAGGGTCCCTGTGTGTCTCCACATTGGAGCTCCCCCACAAGTGACCCCATTTTGGAAACTAGACCCCCAAAGGAACGTACCTAGATGCATAGTGAGCACTTGAACCCCCAATGCTTCACAAATTCATCTGTAAAAATGAAAAAGCACTTTTTTTTCCACAAATAATTTCTTTTTTCATTATTACAGATTTGTGAAGCATCTGGGGGTTCAAAGTGCTCACTATGCATCTAGATACGTTCCTTGGGTGGTAGTTTCCAAAATGGGGTCACTTGTGGGGAGGCTCCAATGTGGAGACACACAGGGACCCTCCCAACGCGACATGGTGTCCGCTAACAATTTGAGCTCATTTTCCATTCAAATTGTTAGCGGACACCATGTCGCGTTGGGAGGGTCCCCGTGTGCCTCCACATTGGAGCTCCCCCATAAGTGAATGGGGTCACTTGTGGGGGAGCTCCAATGTGGAGACACAGAGGGGCTCTCCATACGCAACATGGTGTCCACTAACAGTTATTGGAATTGTTAGCGGACACCTTGTAGGATATAAAGAGCCCCTATGTGCCTAAACATTGGAGCTCCCCCACAAGTGACCCCATTTTGGAAACTAGACCACCAAAGGATTATATCTAGATGACTTTGAACCCCCAGGTGCTTCACAAATTGATCCGTAAAAATTAAAAAAAGAAACTTTTTGTGGAAAGAAAAGTGCTTTTTCATTTTTATGGATGAATTTGTGAAGCATCTGGGGGTTCAAAGTGATCACTATGCATCTAGATACGTTCCTTCGGGGGTCTAGTTTCCAAAATGGGGTCACTTGTGGGGGAGCTCCAATGTTCAGGCACACAGGGAGGGGCTTTCCATACCCGACATGGTTTCCGCTAACAATTGGAGCTAATTTTCCATTGAAATTGTTAGCAGACACCATGTCGCATATGGAGAACCCGTGTGCCAGTAGCACAAGGGCAACTGGTAGAGTTGGGGTACAGCACCAGAAAATGCCGCCTCTAATGAATGCGCCATTTTCATGGGTTGCTGTATGTTGAAATTTGCAGCGTGGGGGACCCACAACATTTGGGTCTCTCCACGCTGAGGATTCCAGTCAGCCAGCTACCAAGTTGTACATGGCTGGCTACAAAAAATACAGCAAAGGCCTTTTTTTTATTTCTAGAACTAATTCTAGAAAAAAAATGACGTGGGGCTCCACCATATTTTTGGTCCAGCCAGGTACAACTTGGCAGCTACAGACTGCCAGCAACCGCCAGCTGCCTCGTACCTGGCTGCAACCAAAAATACAGCGAAGCCCTTTTTTTTTTATATTTCTAAAACTAATTCTAGAAAAAATATGACGTGGGGCTCCGCCATATTTTTGGCCCAGCCAGGTACAACTAGGCAGCTGGGGGCTGGAATCCTCAGCATGGAAAGGCCCAAGCGTTCTGGGCCCCCCATGCTGCGAATTGCAGCCCACAGCCGCCCCAGAAAATGGCGCATTCATTGAAGCGCCATTTTCTGGCGCTGTACCCATGCTCTTCCAGTTGCCCTGGTGCCGGTGGCAAACTGGGTAATAAAGGGGTTAATGCCAGCTTTTTATTGGCAGCTGTCACTAAGCCTGAGATTCATAATATAGGGCCAATGTTAGACCTGCCATTAGGAATCTCTGGTAAATAGTCAGAAAATACACACATAGAAAAATCTTTTTATTTGAAAAAAAAAACACTAACAAAATTCGGACTCCATCTTTATTATAAAGATCCGACGTAGTCCACAATGAAGGTCCCACGACGCTCGATCGCCTCCGACGTAGTCCACAACGAAGGTACCATGACTATGATCCCAGAGACTATAACAAGAGGACACTTGATCCCTTGTTGCACCCATCCATCCACCTATGCACCCATCATCCACGCACACAGCCATGCATGCACATCCACGCATGCTGACATCCACGCATGCTGACATCCACGCATGCACACATCCATGCACGCACACATCCACGCACGCACACATCCACGCACGCACACATCCACGCACGCACATCCACGCACGCACATCCACGCACGCACACATCCACGCACGCATCCACGCACACATCCACGCACGTTGACATTCACACACGCATGCTGACATCCACACACATCCACGCACGCACTCTTCCCCGCACGCTGACATCCACGCACATCCACATCCATGCGCACATCCACGCACGCTGACATTCATGCATGCTGACATTCACGCACGCATGCTGACATCCACGCACGCACATCCACACACACAAACATCCACGCACGCACACATCACCGCACGCACGCTGACATCCACGCACGCACATCCACGCACGCACGCTGACATCCACGCACGCTGACATCCACGCACGCTGACATTCACGCATGCTGACATCCACGCACATCCACACACACATCCACGCACACATCAACGCACGCACACATCCACGCACGCTGACATCCACGCACGCTGACATCCATGCACACACATCCACACACACATCCACGTACACAAACATCCACGCACGCACATCCAAGCACGCACACATCCTTCCATCCATCCACACATCCATCCATTCATTCATACTTACCCACCGATGAGGAGGAGGAGCCCCTGAATGGAGGAGGGGCCACACTGGAGCAGCAGAGGAGGCCGATGTGCAGCCCGCCGGGATAGATGAGCCGGGCTAGAGGTGGGGGGCTAGGCGGGGGGGGGAGGGAGGGGGAGCGCGGGCTTTGTAGGCTGACCGGCGGCAGATATTTGAAAAATAAACAACAACACTCCGCATTACAAGTTCTCAGCAAAGGGACACTGTGAATTAACTTATGCATCGTAAATAATACAGAGCATATCCCTTGTTATCCAACAACCTTTAGAACTCTAATTCAAACATAAGACCATAAATGAAATCAAAATAGTCATTCAAGCATTAAAACTTTGACGTGGGCTTCAAGACTCTCCGCGGTTGCAAAAATTGCTTCTAATGATTTTAAGTATCAAAGTAAGTGGAGGTCACGCTTTCAATTCCTTACTCTTTTTAAGTTACCTACCATTACCCTTTTGTTAGTTGTCTAGTTTCCCAACCTCCCTAGTGAGTGATTGATATCTTCTAGCAGATACCATGAGGTTCCTCTAAATGGGTTAATGATATTGTGAATCTCATCTGTGTCACGTGTCTCTATAAACCTTCTCCATTTCTTCATGAAGGTACCCGTCATCAGTTCCTTGTCCCTTAATGCTTCACTCCTATCAATGTCCATTGCTTTGGACAGTCCTTTCAGGACATCTTGTTCACTGGGCATATCTGTGCATAGCCAATAAGAGAGTATCAATCTCTTGGCCAATAGGAGCAATACATGTATTAAGTGGAGTCCCGGCTCTTTCTTTTGTGGTGTCTCGATATTTTGGAATATGTAATTTGTGGGGGTCATCTCAATCGTGTAATTGCATAGTGTGGTAGACATGTTACTGATCATTACCCAGAAGTCTTGTGTCTATACACAACTCCATATCCCATGGATCATGTCCGTCTTTTCTTGTTGACATTTGGGACATCTAGTTAGTCTATTTGGATGGAGAGTGGATTGCGGAAAATTAAAGCCATAGACAAGCCCATGTATGATTCGAAAATGTGAATCTCTCCATTGTTCATTTGTTATATGTCTCCTCACCTTTTCCCAACCCATCAGGACACTATCTGCTACATCTTCCCTGGCCAAGTATTTTTCCCATTTAGTGAAGATGCGAGTTGATCCCCCTGGAACAAGGATTTCCCTCAATTCTCCATATATCATAGATATATTCAATTGAGAGATTTCTAAGTTGATTATTTTGTCACAAGGGTTGGTTATGACTTCGTTGGATATATCTATGAGTTGTTGCATTATTTGTTGCTTTATCTGTAGGAATTGGAGTACCTGGGAACCCTCGAGCCTGAACCTTTCCACTATTTCCTGATATGTCATCCATCGTCTGTCCGTCGTCTTCATCAAGTCTCCCATTTTTACTATCCCTTGTCTCCTCCATTGTTCAAACAGTTTATTGCTCCACCCTGCCTCAAAACTAGGATAGGCCCATGGTTGAAGGTATTTAGATGTTCTCCAAGACAACCCACATTTCTTCCTCACTGCTTTCCAGGACATGATGGTGTCCCTAAAGATGACTGACTGTTTAATATGTACTGGTATTTTCAATAGGGGTGTGTGGAGTAAGGAGCCTCTATCCCATGGGGTACAAAAAGCCTCTTCTAACTGGTTGTCGGAATACCTATCGGTGTGGTTAATCCATTCGACCGCATGTCTCATTATACATGCCAGGTTGTACCCACGTATGTCAGGTAAATTCGTACCCCCATTATTTTTAGGTAGCATCATCACTCCCATGCGCAGTCTCGGTCTTTTCCCCCTCCATATGAAGGCCGGTAAGGCCCTATTGAGTCTTTGGATATCAGAATGCCTCAGGAGTAAGGGTAGGGTTTGTAGGGGATAGAGGAGTCTAGCGAAGCTCACCATCATCACCAAATGGCATCGTCCCAGTAAAGATAAGGGTAAACCTGCCCATCTTTTCAGTTCGTGTTCAATTTTTTCAAAAAGTGGTCTATAGTTTAGCGAGTACACTTGGCTCGGGATCTACCCAATAAAAGTCCCAGGTATTTAATAGAGGAACTTGCTGATGAAAAGCCCAGAGCCATTAGGGACTCACTCATGCCTTTCCTTTCCTTTATTTTCAGGATTTCGCATTTTTTCCTGTTTAATTTGAATCCTGAGAAGTGTCCGAACACTTCCAGTTCCGTGACCAAATTCGGCACATCTCTATCTGGATTTTCCATAAATAGGGCGATATCATCTGCGAAGAATGCAGATTTCACTTCTATCTGTCCCACCTTAATACCCTCGAACGAAGAACCATTGTTAATAAATCTCGCCAACGGTTCTAGTGCCAAATTAAATAGTAGTGGGGATAGTGGGCATCCTTGCCTGGTACCCTTTTGTAATGGGAATCTAGGCGATATAAACCCTGGTGTATGTACCCTTGCCGTAGGATTCGCGTATAAATTCTGTAAGAAGAGACGAAATTTACCTCGTATTCCCATATGGTCTAAGACTAGACCCAGCCATGGCCACCTCACATTGTCGAATGCCTTTTCCGCATCTAAGGTGACCACGGCTGGGTCCCCCCCTCTCGCAGCTGTCCTGTGTTTCACCTCGTCTAACACCATGAGGGCTTTACGTACATTGGTCACAGCTGATCTTCCTTTGATAAAGCCTGTTTGTTGCTTTTGTATCAGATCGGGTAGAATCCGAGCCAGTCGATCCACCATGATTTTTGACAGTATTTTTATATCCAGGTTTATTAGTGAGATGGGTCTATAATTCGCTGGATCTTCTCTATCTCTATCGCCCTTTGGTATTAATTTGATGTATGCAACATTACATTCGTCTGGAATAGGGTTACCCTCAGTCATGTCATTAAACAACTTAGTCAGAGTCGGCGTTATGTCTTCCCTTAGTAACTTATAAAATTCCCCCGAAAACCCATCGGGTCCTGGTGCTTTGCCATTGCCTAGGTGTCTTATTGCCAAGTCGACCTCGGCCTCCGTCACTGGCCCGTTTAATTCTTCCAGGTCAGCCGCAGTCACCGATGCGAGTGGCACCCTTGCTAACCACTCCCTCGCTCTTTGAGTCTGATTGTCCGTTGTGCTGTATAAGTGTCTGTAAAAGTCACCCAGGATCAAGTTGATTTCTCTCGGGTTATTCGTGGTTCCCCCCTCTTTTCGTTTGAGGGCCATGATTGGGTCTGAGTGATATCTGCCCTTGGCCAATTTGGCTAGTAATCGGCCCGCTTTGTCCCCAAACTTGTTGAGGTCTACTTCAAGCTGTCCACGAACCATGTTTTCTCTCTGCTTTGCCCAATGATCATAATCTCTTTTAGCTTCTATCCATGTTTTTTTGTCCGATGGGTCTTGTGTATTGCGGAATTGTGCGTATGACTCTGCAACTTTCTCACTGGCCGTAGTAAATTGTTCTCTAGTTCTTCTCTTTTGCGTTTGTGTGTATGCTATAATTTGTCCTCTTATCACAGCCTTTCCTGTTGCCCAGAATAGTTTGTGATTTTCCTTATGCATGGCATTATCCATGTCAAACCTGGACCACCATTCTCTAAGTTTAGTTTTGAAGTCTCCATTGGTCGACATGTATGAAGGGAATCTCCATAATATATCTGAGCCTTTAGGCTGGGTGTCCAATACGTCTATGCGTACCGGACTATGATCCGAGATCACCATGTTCTCTATTTCCACCTCTTCTATCAGTCGCATTAATTGGGTACCAACCAAAAAGAGGTCTATTCGCGACCATGAAGAATGTGGATGAGAGAAGTGCGAGAAATCAGTGTCTTGTGGATGGAGAACTCGCCATACATCATTCAACCCGAGAGCTTTCGTCATGTCCGCCAATTCCCCTTGGACCTTGTTCTTTGTCAGGACCCCTGTGTGCCCCTTTTCGTCTGACCTCTGTCTGTCCATATCCTCCCTCATTACCTCATTAAAATCGTCCCCTATAATGATGTTGGGTTCTTTGTCCCCCAATATCTTCGCATGAAGTGTTGCAAAATATGGTGATCGTGAACTGTTTGGCGCATAGACATTGTATATACTGAACTGCTGGTCGCGTATCCTCAGGACTACATGGAGAAGTCTACCCTCTTGGTCCTGGGAGATGGATATTAAGGTACAAGCTAAATTTTTATTGGTAAGAATTAAGACTCCTGCCTTTCTATTTTGGGCTCCTGCTATCCAGGCTGATCCCACCCATAGCTTTTGAATATAATGTAACTCATGTGTAAGTAAATGAGTTTCCTGTAGTAGGGCAATATCAGTATGAAGTCTTTTCAAGTGTCTCAGTACCATACCCCTTTTGTTCGGCGATCTTAATCCTTTGACATTCCATGTCACCAAACGCAACATTTCCAATATATATTTTGTTGTGCAGGATCTGTGGGTATCCCTGTCTCTGTGGTTGGTTTCTTAGTTGCTTCTCGAGGAGAAGAAGGTCTAGGTATAGGTATATGACATATTGAATCATTAAAGCGTCTATTTTCAGGTAAATGGAATATTTTGGTAGAAGCCCACTTCATGATAACTACATATCTGCTATATTTAACCAAAATTAAACTAATAAATTTCCAACTCAAGGGGAACGAACCCCAATTCTTGTACCCCCTGACAAATGACTCCCTTTTTTCTGCGCTAATGGTCTGCGGACCGCACCATTCTTAAGCCTTGTGATTATAATTATCCAGCCCCAGGGCCTCCCCTTGTGCAGTTAGGCTCCCGTGTAAAGTAAGAAAAAGTATGTTAAATGGAAGGGAGAGGGGCCTGCAAAGAGGGGGTGTTGCACGAGGCAAACTCAGGGGCACAGGTAGAAAAAGAAAGAAGAGGGGGAGAGGAGAGAGGGGCAAGTGTGGGACGAGGGCGCAGGAGCAGAGCATCAGCAGTATATTATTCGAACAGTGTATAAGACTTTGAATTCAAAATTACTTCCCCACATGCATGGTAAGATGATCATCACATATTTGCTAGCGTTATATTTTTCTCTACCAGGTCGCAAGACCTCTGTTGCCAGATCTCCCTAGCACCTACCATGTGTGATACCTCAACTTCAATTAGTCTTTAGGTTCTTCATGAGTCCCGTCACTAGTTAACCTCCGTTTGCAGGCCTTCAGGTTGGCCGGTATGTCCCGCTCTGAGGCCTATGGAGATTTGGACGACTCCCCAAACCACCTGCAACAACAGGGGGAGGGGAAGAAGAGAGAGGAAAGAGAGGGAGGAAGAGGAAAAGAGAAGGAAGAATAAAAAAAGAAAAAAAAAAAAAAGGGGGGGGGGAAGGGGAGGATAGGGGGTGGGGTGGGAGAAAAGGCAAACAAGTAGGGGATTGAAAGGGCTGGATTCCTTTCTCAATTCTTCGATCTCCGCTTCAATCAGATTACGGTTGTTCCGCTAGTCTCGGTCATTGGACAACCTCCTCTCATCTCATCTCCCACCCAAGTAGGGAGGTTTATCTCTGGGACCTTTTGGCAGTGTTGCATGATAGTCCTTCGGATCCGTTCTCTCCTTGGCGTTGTTGCCGCGGTCGTTCTTCTTATATTGGACCCTCGACCATTGGTTACCGTCGTCCCTCTTACCCCGATCTCCTCTCGTGTCCGATGGGGCAGTTGCTTTGGCCGCATAGGAATGCTGGTGTGGTGAAGTCTCAGGTCTCGATTCTCCCGCCGGTCGCAGTCCTTTCTCCGACTCTTTAGATCCCTGTTGAATGTATTGCAACGCCACTTTGCCGTTTGAGAACGATTTTGTTTCACCATTCCAATCTCTGAACTTTAAGATGGCGGGATATGCTAATTGAAATCTGACATTTTTCTTGTACAGCAAGGAGCATGCCGGACTAAACGACTTTCTCTTACGGGCTAGTTCGGCCGAGTAGTCCTCATAGAGTCTGACTTTGTGGCCCTTTATAAGCAGAGGGAGCCGCTTCGTCTTGTATTCTTTAAGCAACCGTCTTTGTCCTTAAAATTAAGGAAGCGTGCGATGACTTGTCTTGGTCCCTCTTTAGGGTCTTTCGGGGGGCCTACCCTGTGGGATCTTTCTACTTTGCATTGGGTGTGATGTCCAAGGGCTCTAGGTAGGTCTTCTTCCCAAATGGTGTCCAGTAAGCTCGCTTCTATGGACTCCGGCAGGCCCACCATTCTTAAATTGTTCCTTCTGGAACGATTCTCCAAATATCTAGCTTCTCTTCCGAGTAGGCTGAGTGTTTTTGTAGATTGGCTATGTGTGTCTCGAGATTTAAGATCCTTTCCTCTGCCTCTGAAAGCCTGCGCTCCGTCTCCTGCAATCTCTCCCCATGTTGTTTTGTGGTCTGATGGATGTCTGCCATTGCTTCTGATATAGCCTTCCTAAGGAGAGACTTTAGATCGGCCGAGAGTAGTGGGGCTACTTCTCTTGCTAACGCTCGGACGTCTATGGTCCCTGAGTTCACAGTATGTAGCAGACCTGTGCCCTCCATTACAGGGCTCTCCCCCTCTGAGTCACTGCGCGATCTTGTCTCCTCCACATTCACCTTCATTATGCTGCACCCAGGTGACATTCTCCTCTCAGCCTGCATCGAGGGTTGGTTCCGATCCCCCTCTCTCACTGGTTCCTCCGCTCTCTCCCTCCCAACTCCGCTGCAGCTGCGGCTGCGACTCGTGGGGAGTTTTAGTGGAGTGCGGCCTCTTGTCTCCGCCGCCATTTTCGCCAGGCTCCCGCCCGTCCGCCTCGCGCTCTGGGTCTCGGCGGTCTCCTTCCCCGAGCTTCTCAGGACGTACTTGTCCAGCGTCCTTGTCCCTCGGGGGGTCTAACCCCTTTTTAAAACACATAAAGATGTTTATAAGATACTTGGACAACATATTTGTTGTTTGGGAGGGCGACAAATTATTTTCTATCATTTGTCGATTTCTTGAACAACACTAATAAGTACAACATGGTATTTACCTCAGTGTGCGGTGGTAATAGTTTGGAGTTTTTGGACATGAAATTAACCCTGAAAAACGGAGCTCTAACTAGGGCACTTTATAGAAAACCTACCGCATCAAACACTTTATTTCACTATGAAAGTGCTCACCCTATCAAAACTAAGAAAGCCCATTTAGCCAGTTCCTTAGGGTACGTTTCCGCTGCAACTTTTTTTTGTTAGTAAATATGTTTTTATTGAACATAAATATAAGTTGTTCATATAACAAACAAGCAAAGTGTCATCAGAAAACAAGAACACATTAGAGTCATGAAGTACCATACACAAACTGTGAGTTAATGTACATATTATGTTTTGTCAATAATCCTAGACTCATTAAAGAAATGAAGAAAGTCTTAGAAATAAATCAATAGGATACATTCATAAATATTCTCAGTAAATATATCCTCAAGAATAAATTACACTAACTAAAGAAAACTAAATTTTTCCATTTTCAACAAAAGAGGTCAAATAAAGGTCTCGGTCGGACCATTGACCAAAAACCAGAAGCCGCCCTGGGGGAAGGGGGGGGAGGAAGGGAGGGGAAGAAAAGAAAGAGATGAAGAAGGACGAGAAAAGAAAGAACTTACTAGTGACTAATTGTCTACATACGTCAGGGAGATATGGGAACGTCCAGTGTATGTGTTACCAAAGAGGGCTTGGTGGATAGAGCGGATATCATTCAAGAAATCAACAAGTCATGGTTGTTGGAATCTTTAAAAAGGATCCATTCAGACCAAGTGACAGAGAAAGATGAGAGAATCTGAGAAAGTCCAGCCGCCATCTCCTCCATTCTATAGTACAACTCCATCTCCGTGAATCATTCGATGATGGAAGGGGGGACCGAATTCTTCCAGTGCCTGGGAATCACTGCCTTGGCTGCCGAAAGGCAGAATCTCAAAATATCTTTCTTTTGGGTCCTCACCGAACCAGGTAACAAAGAGAGCAAGGCCAATTCAGGGGTTCCAGTTATGTGTTTACCTGTAACCAGCCTATAATTCCGAAAGACCTTCTCCCAGAACTCTCTGATCAGGGAGCAGCCCCACCAAATATGTAGCATCGTACCTTCTTCGGATCCACCTCTCCAGCAGAGCCCAGATACAGCAGAGGAGAATTTATGCAACCTGTCTGGAGTAATATACCATCTAAAGAGTATTTTATAGCTCTTTTCTTGAGCATCGCATGAGCCGGGCATCTTATACATCATGAGAAAGCACCTTTTCCAGACATCCAAGGGGATGGGCCCACCCAACTCTTTCTCCCAGCTAATCTGATATTTATGTTTGACATTATCGTCCCTCAACGACAGATTTGGTAAATAGCTGAAATACCTCGATCGGGCGCGGGACTCGCAAGAAAAGATAGCCTCCAAGGGTGAGAGGCGAAGCTCAGGGCCTACAGACAGTTTCACCGTCTTTAGGAATGAACGTAGCTGAAAATATTCCCACCAATTTAATTTAGTGCCGGCAGACTTACTCTGGAGAACGTTAAATGTGGGAAGCTCCCCCCGGTGTAGGATATTCCTGATATGTGTATCCTCATTAAAATGCCAACCCAAGAAGCTCTGCCTAGTAAGGCCTGGGGTGAAAGCTGGATTGCGAAAAATAGGAGCCAGTGGACTCAAAGTCTGAGGATCTGGGTTACCCACCACCAGGGACTTCCATGCCTTTAACGTTTCGGAGGCCAGGAACCCCATGTTTTCGTGATCTTTAATGAAATGACTAGGGATCCATTGTAAGTATCGGAGCGGTATGCCTAACCCGTCTTGTTCAATCTGGACCCATTTCTTACAAGTTTCCCTATATCTCCAGTATAAAAGTCTAACCAAAACAGCAGCCTGGCAATACCTGCGTAGGTCTGGAAGACCCACTCCTCCGAATCGGCGATGTGCCGACAGGGTCTCAAAGCCTATCCTCGATTTCTTCCCTCTCCAAACGAAGTTGGAGAGCAGAGTTCGAATTTTTGTAAAGAAGGACCTTTGTAGCCAGATGGCTACAGACTGGAAAATGTATAGAAACCTCGGCAAGATGTCCATTTTAATAGCGTGAATTCTGCCCAGCCAGGAGAGTTTCAAAAGCCTATAGGAATTTAATAGGGTCACTATTTTATCTAATATAACTAAATGGTTCAGAGCGAAAAGTCTATGCAAGTCGTCGGGGAAGTTTACACCTAAATAAGAGATCTGGCCCTGTTTCCACCGAAAAGGGAAGGCTGACATCAGGGAGGCTACAACCGATGGGGAAAGGGAAATGTTCATAGCCTCAGTTTTAGAATAATTCACCTTAAAATTGGTCAATGCCCCAAACCTGTAAAACTCCTGTAACAGAACCGGGAAGGAAGTAATAGGCTGGAGACATAGAGAAGAACGTCGTCTGCGAATAGGGCCGCCTTCTGGACAGAGCTGCCCACTTGGAAACCCCTGATATCATCATTGTCTCTAATAGCTTTAGCCAGATGTTCAATTACTATGACATATAACAAGGGGGATAATGGACATCCCTGACGGGTCCCATTTCGGATATAGAATGGGTCAGACAAAGATCCATTAACTCTAACCCTAGCAGAGGGACTCGAGTATAGGGACATAATTCCATTTAAAAACTTTTGTTGTAATCCAATATGTCCCAGAGTCTCCCGTAAGAACCCCCAGTGGACTCTGTCAAAGGCCTTTTCTGCATCAACCGACAGAAGACAAAGAGGGGACTTCCATATCTTAGCCCTATCAATAATTAAAAGGGATCTAGTGATATTGTCCCGCGCCTCTCGGCCCTTAACAAAGCCCACCTGGTCCAAGTTAATGATAGAAGGCAAAAACTTAGATAGTCTGTCTGCCAGGATTTTTGCAAAGATCTTAACGTCTACGTTTATTAAAGAAATCGGTCTATAGCTCGCTGCCAACAAAGGGTCTTTTTAGGCTTCGGAATCACACAAATATGTGCCTCCAGAGCTTGGGGAGCAAAACAGCCCCCATCCATAACCGTGTTAAAAGTCAGATTCATTTGGGGCAGCAAACTATCCGAGAGTGATTTATAAAAAATGGGCAAAAAACCGTCAGGACCAGCGCATTTAGATGTGGGAGTGGCTTATGAATGTACTCCTCTGTCGTTATAGTTTTTTCTAATTCAGACAGATCGGAGTCTGCCAGAGACGGGACATCAATTCTCTCAATATAATCCCGAATTTTGGTTCTCAGAGCGGAAGGGTCCATATCCGAGAATTTCCCTTTTAAATTATAGAGGTCTTTATAAAAACTTTGGAAAACTCCAGTAATCTCTTCGTTGTTATGAACTGTTTTCCCAGGTTCAGACTTAATAGAAGGTATAAAAGTGTGTCCTACTCTTGGATGTAGTAATCTTGCCATAGGTCGGCCGCCACCATTGGCTTTTTTATAAAAAAAAATCCCGCTGTACGCTCTCTCTCTCAGAAATTGCTTAACTAGAATACTCTTTAATTCAAGACGTTTAGTAGAAAGATCAAGCAGTAGGTCATGGGAATTTACTCTTTTATGTCTAGATTCTAGAATCTTAATTTGGGTCAACAAATTATCAATTTTATCGTTTTGAACTCTTTTTAGTCTGGCCCCGTGTTTGATTAATGTGCCTCTCAAGACGCACTATAGTGCCTCCCACTTAAAAGTTTGAGACGTATCATCTGACTCATGTAATTGTGCAAAGGTGGCTATATCTTATTTCAATTCCTCCAGACAGGCCACATCTTGTAAGGCTACTTTCACATAACGATTTTTTAAAATCCGATGCTGTCCGATATAAATCGGACAGCATCGGATCTAAACTGATCCCTGCAGTCGGATGCCAAATAAGCATCCGTTCCGACATTCTGCAGGATCAGTTGCTGTCACAACTGATCTCCCCTGTGTTTCCCCCTCATCACCCTTCTTTTTCCTCCTCATCACCCCTCTTTTTCCCCCTCTTCACCCCTGTGTGTGTCCCCCCTCTTCTCCCCTGTGTGGTCCCCTCTTCTCCCCTGTGTGGTCCCCTCTTCTCCCCTGTGTCCCCCCCTCTTCTCCCCTGTGTGGCCCCCTCACGTCCCCTGTGTGGCCCCCTCATGTCCCCCAGTACTCCCCCTCCTTTCCCCTGTCCTCTGGAATAAAAAATAAAAAAACATTTCATTCTCACCTATCCCCGAGCCCCTGCCGTCTCCCGCCGTCTTCCTGCAGGCTCCCGCAGGCTCCCGGTGTCTGCAGAGGTCTTCTTCTTCTGTACAGGACCTGTGGTGATGTCACAGTCACGTGACAGCAGGTTACACCATGGTAACCTGCGGTCACGTGACTGTGACTCACCGCAGGTCCTGTACAGAAGTAGAAGACCTCTGCAGACACCGTGAGCCTGCGGGAGCCACCGGGAGCCTGCAGGAAGACGGCGGTGGCTCGGGGAGAGGTGAGCATAAACTTTTTTTTTTTTTTTTTTTTTTTTTTTTTTACCCCTGCCTTCCAGTTTGGAGCATTTTTACTGTACTGAGCATGCTCAGTACAGTAAAATCGGGTCCGAGGACACATCCGATGTATCCTCGGACCCTGCTCCATAGGGCCCCATGCTAAAAACATCGGACCATATCGGATGTGCACTAAATGGCATCCGATTTGGTCCGATCCGATTTTATTTTCGGTGCAAAAATCGGAGCATGCTCCGATTTTTGCACCGATAAACAAATCGGACAGAATCGGATCGGACCAAATCGGATGCCATTTAGTGCACATCCGATTCGGTCCGATGCCCATAGGGCTGCATGGGGCCAAATTCGGATCCGATGCTGTCCAGTTTTTATCGGACAGCATCGGATTTGCAAAATCAGTAATGTGAACCCAGCCTAAGAGGTTGCTGTTTAATCTCCAAGACCCCTTTCTTTCTGATAGACCGGGGACTTTCAGGGATAGGTAAATAGGGCTATGATCAGACAGGAGAATATTACCTATCGTGGCCTCAGGCTGCCACGACAGGATTCCGTGGCTGATTAAAAACAGGTCGATCCTACTAAACGAGCTGTGGGTCCTAGAAAAAAAGGTAAAATCTCTGCCGCTTTGATTAAGGACCCTCCACACATCAGTCAACTGAAGCTTGAGGAGGAGTTTCTGCAACGCCTTCGCGAGACCGATCCCCGACCAGATGAGGAGTCCGCTATGGGGTCAAAAATAAAGTTAAAGTCACCTCCCACAATGACTTGCCCCTCTACGAACTCAGCTAGTTTTAACAGGAGAGAGCTACATACTCTGGTTTGTTCTCTGTTCGGTAGGTACCAGTTCACAATGGTCAACATTTTCCCGATATTTTCACCTTCAGAAATATATATCGGCCCCCCTCGTCTATCACCACCATCGAAAGGTTCATACTTTTGTGGATCGCACCCTTCGATCTGGAGTCGGGGTTAGTACTATGTGTCCACCTATTGTAATATTTGCCCCCAATGGTTGGTACGTGGTTATATTTAAAGTGTGTCTCTTGAAGGAGAATGACATGTTCTCCTTGTCTGTGCATGTCTGATAGCACGTGCGATCTTTTTTGAGGTGTATTGAAACCTCTTACATTAAGAGATCCCAGTTTGAAAGAACCCATTGTTCAGGATTATCGGGTCGAACCAGTTGTTGGTTATGAAGAAATCCTTCTTTCAAGTATCAGATAGAGAGGGGGAAAAAGAAAAGGAAGGAAGGGGAAACCACCCTGGGCGGTTAAGCAAGAATATCATAAAACAACTATAATTCAAATGTTATGGGGTACAGACGTGTACATCTATTCTATACTCGGAACCGGAGTGTAGTACCCCAAGTGGTGATGGGCCTTTCCCTAAACGGAGGGGAGAGACACCAAATCTAAGAAAGAAGAATCAATATAAACACTATATAAGTGTTACAAAAATAGAAATATTTATATATAAAAAAAGCACAAAGTAGATCCTTACCCCGGCGACACACCTAGCTGTAGCAAATTATAGTACACTGTTATCACAGCTCATAGGGGACTTTTGTCTAGAGTTTCTAATTGGCGTTATAAGAAAAGAAAGCTACCCCATTCCGTTATGTCCCACACCGCTGGGTCCCTTAGGAAGCTTCACCCAGCCAAACGACCCGGCGGAGCCACCGAGACCCTAACGGCGCCAGTAAAACATCTAGTGGGGCCCAAGGGGATATCCCCGGTTGCCTACGCCCTAAGTAACAAGTAGGTTTTCTGGAATTGAAACCCCTTAATATGGATCCCAGAATGTAAGTTATGACCCCGAGTAGCCACACCTGGACAACAACAATATCACATGCGCACCACATCAAAGTATTAAAGAAGCTGAAGAGCATTATTGTATAAAAGAATACCCTAGGAAAAAAAAAAAAGGGGAGGAAGGGGGAGAAAGACAGGGAAGGGGAAGAGGGGAAGGGAACAGGAAGAAGGAGGGAAGACCGAGAAGGGATCAAAGTAAAGATAGTAGAGAGAGCTGAGAATTAAATAATACAAGCTAGAGAATAAAAGACATTAAGTTCTAGAGGCCCCTTCAGGGTCCTGAGAGAAGGGCTATAAAAGATCATTTGTTATTAATAAGAGGACCGTGAAAGTCACAGATAGTTATTCAAAAGCAAACCCAAAAAAGGCAGGGAATATAATATTCAGCCCTCCTCCAATCTGTCGTCCCGGCTGTATCTCTGTCTCCACAACCGACCTCCACCTCTTCCTCTTCTGCACTGGGGCCTTTGTGTGCACGGCGGCATTGGAGGGTATCCTGAATTCA
This sequence comes from Allobates femoralis, assembly GCA_033576535.1. Lineage (NCBI taxonomy): Eukaryota > Metazoa > Chordata > Amphibia > Anura > Aromobatidae > Allobates > Allobates femoralis. The sequence continues at coordinate 62,568 of JARQOC010000138.1, read as the reverse complement.
GAGGGCTTGGCCAATCTGGGAACTGTAGGCCCGGATCTGAAAGGTCCAAGAGGGACAAAACTCCTGGAGCTCTCTAGGGTGAGAGAAAGGCTCTCTGGCTCCCCCTCCAGACCTGCAGACGGAAGGGGTATCCCCTGGAGTATGGGATCTGGGCTTGTCGTAGAAGATCCAGAAGCGGTCTCAAGGCACGTCTTTTTTGTAGGGTTCTTCTTGAGAGGTCCGCCATCATCTGGAGCTGACACCCCTGGTAGCTAATCTCATCTTCTGGAGTAGTTCAGTATCTCCTTATTAACCTGAAATCTGTGGAGTCGACAGATAACATCTCTTGGTCTTGCTCCATCCGGTGGGGGTGGACCTAGCGATCTATGGGCCCTGTCGAACTCTATAACCGTCTCAGAGGGAGCATTCCTGATAGAGTTGAATATGTTTTGTAAAGTAGAGTTCAGTTCGTTGGGTTGGATCGATTCAGGGAGGCCCCGGACTCTGATATTCTGTCGCCGCTCACGATTCTCTAGTCTTCCATGGAATCCCAGAAGCTGTCAAAGCTAGACATCTGGGCTGCCAATTGATCTTCCAAGAGCTGGACCCGCTGTGTCAGTCAACGTTGGAGTTGGTATGGGAGACCCGAGTTGAAATGGTGGACACCTCTTCTCTCAACACCCCCGTCTCCTCCTTAAAAGAGGACTCCAGCCTGGAGACAAAGTTCTCTAGCTCCTCTTTGGTGGAGATATTCAATATCCAAGCTCTAAAAGAGTCCCACATTTCGTCCCCTGGGGCACGGCAATCCCGTGGGTCGTCTGCAGGTGGAAAACTACTGGCACTCTTCTGACTAAGGTCTATTCCTGGATCTCTGTCTAGCTCCACCATTTTCTCATTAGCATCATAGTGGGAGGCCATAGAGGGTTCCAAGTTATCATTCAATACAATGCTGCTGGATTGTGGTGACACAGAACTTGAAGGCTGCTGAGGGATTTGCCAACTCGGACCCTGGAAAGTGTTGAACTGGGTCATATTGGAGCTCTGTGGGCCGGCCAGAGCCCTGTCAACCATCAGGACTTTATTACAGCTCCCCCTCTGAGAGACAGTCTCCTCACTTAGGGCACACAGTATTTCCCCTTCATTGCGTAGCTCAGGATGCAGGGGACCGTGGGAGGGCGCCTCCTCTGAGCTACGTCTCTCTCCTGTCATATCATACTCCTCTAAAACTTTTGCAGCCGCACTTTCCCTCTTCCCAGACCCAGGAGGCAGCGGACTCGCAGCCTGCTTGCACGCTCCTCTCATGCCACCCCCCTCTGTGCCGCTCCGCTCTTCCATCACCGCCGGCACATCACTTACTTCTGGCGCTTCTGTGAGTATGCTGCCGCTTCCTGCTGGTTCAGGGAGCCGTGGGTTCAGCGCCGGATACCTTGTCTGCGCGCCAGCTTCTTTTTCCTGTCTTCCCGCCATGTTCTTCAGGGCTTTGCCCTGGGGGGAGGGATCCGCCATCTTGGTCCCAGCACTGACCGGGGGCCTCTTGTCAGTGCCCCTGAGATATCGGGAAATACGTGCAGAAAACTGCATCGGGGGTCCTGTGGGGGTGGAGGAGCGGTTCGGCATTCCTTTTCACCGACATAGGGCGAAATTAGAGTGGGCTGTGATAGGGTTATAAGGCTTTTTGTCGGCCGGGGAGCAGGAGCACAAAGATCAGTGTCTCTCTCCACTCATGGCCAGGCCACGTTCCCCCTCCGTTGCAACTTTTTATGCAATTTCTTATTCTTTTCCATCTGGGAACTAGTGATAATACCAAGAAGTATATAAACTAGATAGAGTATACTGCATAATGATTGTTAGTCCTAAGATAGGAGCAATATTACTAAACCATTTTTTGCTTTTTATAGAAAAAGGATTGTTGGCTCTAATAGAATAATTATGGTAACTTTCCAGTCTATGTCATGTAATAAGGTATAGAGTGTAGGTGAGACGCATATGATAGAACAACTATGGGAATGCGCTCATCTATGTCAGTTAATATGGTAGACATTGAAGCTAATGGCATTGATATAGTAGTCCGGGCGGATATAGTGCAAGAAATATAGAATGGCAATGTATAAGTATTTGTAAAAAACACAGCTGAATAGGGCATTTTGTTTTAAGATACATTTATGTTTGATAGATTCACACATGTATGTCTTTTTTTGTCAATAAGCGGTAGTGACGTCAGGGGCCAGATCAATAAAGCCCAGGATGTGACGTCAGACGCTATTGAGGACCCGTTAAAGGGTAATTAACCGTGAAACGGCAACGTGCCATCCCTGCACCCCCTCCCCTGCTTTGTCGTCCAGAATTGGACATATGAATTATGGATTACAAGATTGAAGATCGCAACAGTGGTGAGTGCGGCTATTTTTTCCTTTGCTGTGGATGGACATTGATGCTTTATAATTGCCTGCACCACGATCTGTATACCTGCATTTGATGTCACAAGCGTGACAGGGTGAAACCTATGAGACAAGTGTTGGTGCCCAGAGACTGCTCTCTTTTTTGTTTGATATATACAGTGTTGGCCAAAAGTATTGACACCCTGCAATTCTGTCAGATAATACTCAATTTCTTCCTGAAAATGATTGCAATCATAAATTCTTTGGTATTATTATCTTCATTTAATTTGTCTTCAATGAAAAAAAACACAAAAAGAATTGTCCTAAAGCCAAATTGGATATAGTTCCACACCAAACATAAAAAAAGGGGGTGGACAAAAGTATTGATACTGAGTGGAATCCATGCGACCCTCAACTTTAACAAGATTTCCCCGTGCCCACCCTGCCCTCTGCGCCCCTCCTGTCCTCTACGCCCCTCCTGCCCCCTCCGCTACTCCTGCCTCCTCCGCTACTCCTGCCTCCTCCGCTCCTCCACGGTAGTAATAAAAATAAAAAAATCTTCAGTGAAGATACTCACCCGTCCGCCGGCTCGCTCCACCTCCGATGCGTCTTGTAGCTCCCAGGGCAGGACCTGTCGTTGCCTGGGAAAACGATCAGCTGTTCGGTTTCCCAGGCAACGACAGGTCTTCAAGCCCTGTAGGAGCTAGAAGACGGAGGTGGAGCGAGCCGGCGGATGGGTGAGCATCTTCACTGAAGATTTTTTTATTTTTACTTTTACTGTGGAGGAGCGGGGGGGGCTTTGAGGAGAGCCACGTAGCGCGTGACGTTTGAATTCTCGTGCCGTGCGGCTCTTTTGCACACTGGCCACTTCCGTATGCGATTCCGGCCTCAGACGGAAGTGGCCATTAGACAATTATATAGTAGATAAACATAAATATATGCACACGCATAAAGAAAATACATATATATGTGTGTGTGTGTGTGTGTATGTGTGTGTGTGTGGGTTACACACACACACAAACAGTGCTGTGCAAATGAATTGGGACAAAGCATTTTTTTAAGTAAGATCGCAAGTTGGGCTTACCAGTCAGTGATTCAAACCAGTTTTAACTGCTTTGAACAGGTGTGAGTGTACAACCTTGAGTAACAAATGTGGTTTGACTGGTTTTAGTCAGAAAATAACAGCTAGCTGCCCCCTCAGCTTCAGTTGAGAGCTTGTTTCTGTGAGGAGTGGTTTAGTGTACGTTTTCTCTCAGTGTGATTCGTGCCTGTAAAAATGTTACTCCATCGAAGAGGTCTAGAATTATTACTCTTTTTTTGTCATAAATGATGTTTATTGAACATATTTTATAATCATACAAATAACAAGGACAAAGGCATAGACTTAGACAATTGTCCGCCTGAGCTTTGAACGTTACATATGTCTCGTATGTCATCTAACAGAATTTCGAGTTGTTCGGACTGTAGTAATATACCATTATCCTAACAGGTGAAGTGGAAAAAGAGAGAAGAATAGAATAAATGTATACAGTAGTAAGGAGAGTGGGTGGGGGGGGGGAGGGACTAGAGGCAGGGAATGGGGGAGGGGAGGGGGGGAGGTCCACCCTGGGGGGGGTAGGGGAAAAAGGGGGGGGGGAAGTGAAGGGGAGGGGGTGGGTAGGGAGAGGGGGAAAGTTCGGTATGAAGGGAGGGGGGGGGAGACAACAAGGGGGTAAGTACCGGGGAGGTATGGGTATTAAGTAGGCTATAAATGGTCCGACATTCCTACGAGGGGAGAGGGATCGCCAAGGGGTGCTGAGCCCAGCACTCCCATGCCTCTCCAACATAACGCTTATGTCCTGCCTCCTGGGCTAGGTAATATTCGTACGTGAAAATCGTGTTCAGTCTGTCCGCCAAGTCGCGCAACGTGGGAGAGGAGGTAGATTTCCAGCGCGCCGAGACGCATTGTCTCGCCGCTATGAGGACAAAGGTAGTCATGAAGCGGGGGATCGGAGGCAATACCTCTACATCCATGTGCAGCAAAGCCATTCGGGGGGTGAGAGGTACAAACGTGTCTACTATGGATCTCATCAGACTCTCGACTGTGGACCAGAACTGCGAGACCCTGGGGCACGACCACCACACATGGGCCATCGTGCCTCTCTGACCACAACCTCTCCAACACAAAGCCGAAGTTTCACCTCCAAACAAAGCCACCCTGTCAGGGGTCAGGTACCAACGTAAGTGCAATTTTTTAAGTTGTTCAAGGTGGTTAATGCATTTTGTTGCGTTTGTCACACATCGTACTGCTCCCTCCCAATCCTCCACGTCTGCTGTGAAATTTAGTTCTCTTTCCCATTTGGACCTATATGGGAGCGTAAAGTGTTCGTCGGCATCTATTAATCCCGCATAGAGAGTTGCCAAACCTTTCGTTCCCCTAGGGGCCAGACCCAGGACGGCTCCCATGGGAGACGGAAACCGGGAGGACCAGCACCTCCTGGTCCCACCTGTTGTCAGGAAGTGTGCCACCTGGCACGAATTATTACTCTTAATGAAAATCAGGGTGGATTTGATTTAAATCTAACTGATTTAAATCACGATTTAAATCACGATTTAAATCACTAGTCAGTAAGGCTTGATTTAAATCAGTGATTTAAATCAAAGTTTCTACCTAAACTAGTTCTTGCTACTTTAACATGCAAGTAGATGAAGATTTTTAGAATCACTTTTTATATTACTTTTTTCTCCCCAGTTTAATGGGTTAATCATTCATATTTGGACACCACTGTTCTGTTGTACTTAGGAAGGAGAAAAATAATCCTGACCTTAACCCCTTCATGACCGAGCCTATTTTGACCCTAAAGACCGAGGCATTTTTGGCAATTCTGACCAGTGTCCCTTTATGAGGCTATAACTGGGGAACGCTTCATTAGATCCTAGCGATTCTGAGATTGTTGTTTCGTGACATATTGGGCTTCATGTAAGTATTAAATTTAGGTCGATAATTTTTGCGTTTATTTGTGAAAAAATCTAAAATTTGGCAAAAATTGTGAAAATTTTGCAATTTTATAAATTTTACATTTTTATTCTGCTAAACCAGAGAGTTATGTGCCACAAAATAGTTAATAAATAACATTTCCCACATATCTACTTTACATCAGCACAATTTTGGAAGAAAAAACATTTTTTGGTAGGACGTTATAAGGGTTCAAAGTTCATGATTAATTTTTCATTTTTCCAGCAAAATTTACAAAACCATTTTTTTAGTGACCACATCACATTTGAGGGGTGTGCATGACAGAAAACATCCACAAGTGACACCATTCCAAAAACCTCACCCCTCAAGCTACTCAAAACTATATTCAAGAAGATTATTAACCCTTCAGGTGCTTCACAGGAACTAAAATAAAGTTGAAGGAAAAAATGGACATTTTAATTTTTGTAACAAAAATGTTCTTTTAGCCTCAATTCTTTCATTTTCACATGGGCAACAGGATAAAATCGATCCTAAAAATTGTTGGGCAATTTCTCCTGAGTACATCGATATCTCATATGTGGTCATAAACCACTGTTTGGGCGCACGGCAGGGCTCGGAAGGGAAGGAGTGCAATTTGAATTTTGGAGCCAATTTTCCGTTCAAAAAGTGAAATAGCGCTCCTTCACTTCTGTGCCCTGCTGTGTGCCCAAACAGTGGTTTATGACCACATATGAGGTATCGGTGTACTCAGGAGAAATTGCCCAACAAATTTTGGGATGTATTTTATCCCTTTGCCCATGTGAAACTGAAAAAATGTAGGCAAAAAGAAATTTATGGATGAATTTGTGAAGCATCTGGGGGTTCAAACTGCTCACTATACATCTAGATATGTTCCTTTGGGAGCTCCACCATTTTGGAAACTACCACCCAAGGAACGTATCTAGATGCATAGTGAGCACTTTGAGCCCCCAGATGCTTCACAAATTGATCCGTAAAAATGAAAAAAGAAAATTTTTGTGGAAAAAAAAAAAGTGCTTTTTCATTTTTATGGATGAATTTGTGAAGCATCTGGGGGTTCAAACTGCTCACTATGCATCTAGATATGTTCCTTTGGGGGTTTAGTTTCCAAAATGGGGTCACTTGTGGGGGAGCTCCAATGTGGAGACACACAGGGACCCTCCAAACGCGACATGGTGTCCGCTAACAATTTGAGCTCATTTTCCATTCAAATTGTTAGCGGACACCATGTCGCGTTGGGAGGGTCCCCGTGTGTCTCCACATTGGAGCTCCACCATAAGTGACCCCATTGTGGAAACTACCACCCAAGGAACGTATCTAGATGCATAGTGAGCACTTTGAGCCCCCAGATGCTTCACAAATTGATCCGTAAAAATGAAAAAAGAAATTTCTTGTGGAAAAAAAAGTGCTTTTTCATTTTTATGGATGAATTTGTGAAGCATCTGGGGGTTCAAACTGCTCACTATGCATCTAGATATGTTCCTTTGGGGGTTTAGTTACCAAAATGGGGTCACTTGTGGGGGAGCTCCAATGTGGAGACACACAGGGACCCTCCAAACGCGACATGGTGTCCGCTAACAATTTGAGCTCATTTTCCATTCAAATTGTTAGCGGACACCATGTCGCGTTGGGAGGGTCCCCGTGTGTCTCCACATTGGAGCTCCACCATAAGTGACCCCATTTTGGAAACTACCACCCAAGGAACGTATCTAGATGCATAGTGAGCACTTTGAGCCCCCAGATGCTTCACAAATTGATCCGTAAAAATGAAAAAATAAATTTTTTGTGGAAAAAAAAGTGCTTTTTCATTTTTATGGATGAATTTGTGAAGCATCTGGGGTTCAAACTGCTCACTATGCATCTAGATATGTTCCTTTGGGGGTTTAGTTTCCAAAATGGGGTCACTTGTGGGGGAGCTCCAATGTGGAGACACACAGGGACCCTCCAAACGCGACATGGTGTCCACTAACAATTTGAGCTCATTTTCCATTCAAATTGTTAGCTGACACCATGTCGCGTTTGGAGGGTCCCTGTGTGTCTCCACATTGGAGCTCCACCACAAGTGACCCCATTTTAGAAACTAGACCACCCAAGGAACATATCTAAATGCATAGTGAGCACTTTGAAACCCCAGGTGCTTCACAAATTGATTCGTAAAAATGAAAAAAGAAAATTTTTGTGGAAAAAAAGGTGCTTTTTCATTTTTATGGATGAATTTGTGAAGCATCTGGGGGTTCAAAGTGCTCACTATGCATCTAGATACGTTCCTTAGGGGGGTCTACTTTCCAAAATGGGGTCACTTGTGGGGGAGCTCCAATGTTCAGGCACACAGGGAGGGGCTCTCCATACCCGACATGGTTTCCGCTAACAATTGGAGCTAATTTTCCATTGAAATTGTTAGCGGACACCATGTCGCATATGGAGAACCCGTGTGCCACCAGCATAAGGGCAACTGGAAGAGTTGGGGTACAGCACCAGAAAATGCCGCCTCTAATGAATGCGCTATTTTCTTGGGTTGCTGTGGGTTGTAATTTGCAGCTTGGGGGACCCACAACATTTGGGTCTCTCCACGCTGAGGATTCCAGTCAGCCAGCTGCCAAATTGTACTTGGCTGGCTACAAAAAATACAGCGAAGGCCTTTTTCTGGTCATCATAATGGGAGACCCAGACAATGGGGTTTAGGGCACTGCCCTCCGGAGGTCACACTAGGTACTACAAGTTTGTAGACACCGCCTCCTCCGCTTATAAACCCCTACCGCAGGGAACATCCTCAGTTTTAAACTTAGTGTGCTCGGAGGATCACGCTTTGCTTGCACTTCACTGCATTCTCACTACTTACGTGATGGCGTCTGAAGACAAGGTAATATGGTCCTAGCGGGACCTGCGACAGCCTCCCCGCTCACCCTTTGTGGCACACGCTGGTGGAGGTACCGGAGGGCCTAGAGCCTGGACACTCTGTGTTCTCCCGGTACGCTGTTGCGCTCCTTTCCATCCCTCTCTGGGGGGCTCTGGAGAGTGGGAGATGGGAGCCTTGCACAGCTCCGCTCCGTCCGAGGCCTCCCTAAATGGTGCTTACAGACCGGACTGGAGCCAGCCCAGTCCGAGGCCTCCCTAAATGGTGCTTACACTCCGGACTGGGCTGAACCCCCGTCCGAGGCCTCCCTAAATGGTGCTTACAGACCGGACCGGCACTGAGGCATTCTGTGTCTCCTGTGTGCCTGGGGGTAGTGTCTGGCACTTTATGTGTCCTGACACTCAGACCGCGCGTTACCCTCGGGTCCGCGGATCTGGTGGTGTACCCTGTGCTGGGGTCACCTTGGCTGACCGCCCTGTGTGTGACAGGGGCTGAGGCCGTAGACTGTGCATGTTTGTGTGTGCTGACAGTCTGTGTATAGGTGTGTGATGATCCGCACTGTTTTTCCCGCGCTGCGGGCTCCAGCACCTCCATTACAGAGGCTGCTTGGAGGAGGAGAAGCAGCCCTTACGATGACGTCTCCGGGGGGCGTGTGCGTGTGCTCCCGCGTGTTCCGGCGCCGCCCACTTCTGTGCTGGCGGCGGCCATCTTCTCCCTCACTTCCCGGCTGGGTTCTACGGCAGCACGTGTCTGCACTTCAGAGGGAGACCGGAACTCGCGGAGGTCACGCACGCACACCGCTTCCTCCCACCGCGTTACTGCGGTCGGTAAGCCACCGGGATTCCGGTTTGTTTGTTTGGCTTTGGCCTCTACTACCCCTACTGTGGCTATGTCCTCAGTAAGGAAGCATGCTGCTAAGGCGGCGGATAACACCACTACCTGTGCTACTTGCAAGGGAACTTTGGTGGAGGGGTCCTGCAATAACTGCGGACGCCCAGAAGCCCGGACTGGCTCAGCTGAGGCAGCAGCAGCTCCGGTGCTGTACCCTGAGGTTCAGGTGATCCCAGGGCCATGGGAAGCACAGAACAGGATCAATGAATCCTTGCTGTCCCAGATGTCCTCCATGTCGCAGTCACTGGAGGCACTGCATAGGAGACTGGAAAGCCCAGCTACTCCTTCCAGTTACCCCCGGGTGTCTCCCTCTTCTGCTGTGAGACCCCCTAAGCGGGCTCGTCGTGAGGATTCACCCGAGCTCCAGGCTCTCTCTGAGGAGGAGCGTTCCTCTGATGGTGAGGAAGATGATGGGGGTTCAAACTTCGGGTCTGTGTCTGTGTCTGAACCTCCAGACGGGGTGGAGGATCTGGTGTCCTCCATCAATGAGACCTTGCGTCTCGTGACTCCCCCTGAAGAGGTGGTCGTGCACCCGAAGGAGGTCTATCAATGGCTGCGGCCTGAGGCTAGACCAAGTGGCTCCTTCATGGACCACACTAATTTTGGAAGGGTGGTTAGAGCACCCAGGTTACATCCTGGGCGGCGCTATGTCCGCAAACCTAAGGACAATCGCTTCCCCTTCCCACAGGAGGTGCTTCAGGAATGGTCGCAGTCTCCAAAGGTGGACGCTTCCATGACTAGAATTGCTGCACGCTCCCTTTTCTCTGCCTCTGATAGCTCCTCGCTGAAGGATGCTACTGATAGACAGGTCGAGCAACTCGCCAAGTCTTCCTATGAGGCTGTGGGGTCTTCATTTGCCCCTAATTTTGCCACGGTCTGGACCTTGCAAGCGATTACTACCGGCTTGGATGGTATCACTGACCTGGCAAAGTCCAGTCCGGAGGTCCTGGCACTCACTGAGAGAGCAAGGGCCTATGCGGACTACGCCAGGACGGCGTCTCTGGAAACTGCCACTCGCTCAGCTGTGGCTTCGGCCAATGCGATAGCGATCCGCAGGTTGTTGTGGCTGCGTCTTTGGGACTCAGATGCCACATCTAAGAAGATTTTGCAGAATCTTCCATTCTCTGGTGACAGACTCTTTGGCACAGAGCTGGACAAGCTGATCAAGGATTCTGCTGAGTCTAAGATACCGCAGAATAAGCCTAAGCCACGGTATACCGTTAAGAGGAACCCGAAGCAGTGGTCCTTTCGGTCCAGCTCACAGTCATCAGCACCGTCCGCTCGCACGGACCGAGGGGGCAAGCCCGCTTCTCAGTGGCGCTCAAAGAGTCGTCAGAAGAAGCCGGCGGGGGCAGCTGCTGCCACCCCCAAGCCCGCCTCGACATGACTCGCTCTCTCATCCTGCCTCCCCACAGGTGGGGGGCCGCCTGTCTCAATTCAAGGACAGGTGGCTGCTTCACGTTCAAGATCAGTGGGTTCGAGACGTAGTCTCGCGAGGTTACAGGATAGAACTGACGTCAAAGCCATTATCCCGATTCCATCGGTCTGTTCCTTCCCAGAAAAGACTCCGGCTTTTCTCCGGGTGTTGGAGGGACTCCGCAGAGACGGAGTAGTGGTCCCAGTACCCACGGCAGAGAGGTTCAGGGGTTTTTACTCCAACCTGTTTATTGTCCCAAAGAAGGACGGCTCCTTTCGGCCGGTCCTGGACCTAAAATTGTTCAACCGTCACGTGTTGGTTCGGAAGTTCCGCATGGAATCTCTGCGCTCCGTGATCGCAGCTGTGTCACAGGGGGACTTCCTAGCGTCCATAGATATCCGAGACGCTTACCTTCACGTGCCCATTGCGCCGGCTCATCAACGCTGGTTACGATTCGCAGTGGGGGACGAACATCTCCAATTTGTGGCCCTACCCTTCGGGTTGGCCTCTGCACCACGGGTGTTCACGAAGGTGATGGCATCTATGATGGCTCTCCTGCATGTGCAGGGTCACGCCGTCATACCCTATCTGGACGACCTATTGGTCAGGGCGCCATCGGAAGACCGTTGTCGGGTGAGCCTGGAAGCGACCATGAGGTCTCTGGAACAGTTCGGGTGGCTTCTCAATACTCAGAAGTCGACCCTGGTTCCGACCCAGTCATTGACATATCTGGGCATGGATTTTCACACGGACTCAGCTCTGGTGTCTCTTCCTCAGGCCAAGCAGCTGGCGATCCACTCAGGAGTACGACACGTTCTCCTGTCGCCTCACTCATCCCTTCGGGAATTGATGAGACTGGTGGGACGCATGGTAGCGGCAATAGAGGCGGTGCCATTTGCACAGTTTCGTCTCCGTCCTCTCCAGCTGGAGATTCTTCGCCGGTGGGACAAGAGAGCGATCTCTCTGAATCGGTTGGTGACACTGTCACAACCGACCAGGGACTCCCTGCAGTGGTGGCTCCAGCCACGTCACTTGTCACGGGGAAGGTCCTTCCTCAAACCTTCTTGGTTAGTGGTGACCACCGACGCCAGTCTGAAGGGCTGGGGCGCGGTGTTCTTACACCACAGGGCTCAAGGCCTCTGGACTCAGGCGGAGTCGACGTTGCAAATCAACGTCCTGGAGATCAAGGCGGTCTATCTGGCGCTCCTGGTGTTTCAGAAATTCCTGGCAGGACGACCCATTCGGGTACAGTCCGACAATGCGACGGCCGTCGCCTACATAAATCATCAGGGAGGGACCAGAAGCGCTCAGGCCCTCGCCGAAGTCCACCGCATCCTATCGTGGGTGGAGGAACACGACTGCTTGATCTCCGCAGTTCACATCCCAGGGGTCGAGAACTGGGAGGCCGACTACCTGAGCCGGCAGGGGATGGACGCCGGAGAGTGGTCCCTGCATCCAGACGTCTTCCGGGACATCTGCAGCAGATGGGGCACTCCGGACGTAGATCTGATGGCCTCAAGGCTAAATCATCAGGTGCCCCAGTACGTGGCGAGATCGTGGGATCCTCAGTCCCTGGGGGCGGATGCTCTGATACTGAGTTGGTCCAGCTTCCAACTGCCGTATGTGTTCCCTCCTCTGGCTCTGATTCCCAGGGTCCTGTGGAAGATCAGGTCGGAGTGCAGGGTAGCCATTCTAGTGGCTCCAGATTGGCCCAGGAGGTCCTGGTATCCGGACCTGTGGCAACTGTCAGGCGGACACAGGTGGGCTCTTCCAGACCGCGCAGATTTACTCGCACAAGGCCCATTCTTCCACCTCAATTCCAGGGCCCTCAGATTGACCGGACGTGGAAGATCTTTTTTACCTGGTGTGCCTCTGGTGGACGGTCTCCTTGGCCCTTGTCCATCCCGACGTTGTTGGCTTTCTTACAGTCGGGTTTGGAGTTGGGATTATCCCTTGGCTCTTTGAAATGTCAAGTATCAGCACTTTCGGTGCTGTTTGACAGGCGATTGGCGCTCCTCCCGAAGGTGCGTCAATTTCTGCAGGGGGTGTCGCGGATGGTTCCGCCCTACAAGAGACCTCTGGACCCTTGGGACCTTAACATGGTCCTGGCGGCATTACAGAAACCGCCGTTTGAGCCGTTGAGAGATGTTTCTCTATCTCGTCTGTCCCAGAAAGTGGCTTTTCTGGTGGCGATTACGTCTCTAAGGAGGGTCTCAGAATTGGCTGCACTATCGTGCAAGTCACCCTTTCTGGTGGTTCACCAAGACAAGGTGGTGTTGCGCCCACGGCCAGAATTCTTGCCGAAGGTGGTTTCAACTTTTCACCTGAACCAGGAGATTGTTCTCCCATCATTTTGCCCCGCTCCAGTTCATCAGGTGGAGCGCGACCTCCATACTCTGGATCTCGTGAGAGCTGTACGCATTTATGTGTCCAGGACCGCCTCCTTCAGGAGTTCGGATTCCTTATTTGTTCTTACGACAGGTCGCTGTAAGGGGTCCGCGGCTTCAAAGTCAACCTTGGCCAGATGGATTAAGGCTTCCATTCAAGAGGCTTACAGGTCCTCTGGTTTGCCTCTCCCGGTGGGATTGAGGGCTCACTCTACCAGGGCTGTAGGTGCCTCTTGGGCCTTGCGACATCGAGCGTCTGCTCTACAGGTGTGTCAGGCGGCCACTTGGTCCAGCCTGCACACTTTCTCTAAGCACTATATGGTGCATGCCCATGCCTCTGCGGATGCAAGTCTGGGCAGGCGGGTTCTCCAGGCGGCGGTTGCCCACCTTTGAAGGGAACCATGTATTATCCGTCTTGTTGAGGAACTCTTCCCGCCCTGGGGTATTGCTTTAGGACATCCCCATTGTCTGGGTCTCCCATTATGATGACCAGAAAAAAGAGAATTTTGTTTACGTACCGTAAATTCTTTTTTCTTTAATCATCAATGGGAGACCCAGCACCCACCCAGTTGTTCCTTTGCATGTTTTGCATTTGTTCTGCTCTCTGTTGAGACAGTGTTTGCCGGGTTGTTGACCGTCTGTGCACGGCATTCTTCCCGATGTTTCGGGTGTGGTTTATGTTCTCCTCGCAGCTTATGGACCAAACTGAGGATGTTCCCTGCGGTAGGGGTTTATAAGCGGAGGAGGCGGTGTCTACAAACTTGTAGTACCTAGTGTGACCTCCGGAGGGCAGTGCCCTAAACCCCATTGTCTGGGTCTCTCATTGATGATTAAAGAAAAAAGAATTTACGGTACGTAAACAAAATTCTCTTTTTTTTTATTTCTAGAACTAATTCTAGAAAAAAAAATGACGTGGGGTTTCCGCCATATTTTTCGTCCAGCCAGGTACAACTTGGCAGCTACAGACTGCCAGCAACCCCCAGCTGCCTTGTTGTACCTGGCTGCATCCAAAAATACAGCGAAGCCGATATTTTTTTATTTCTAGAACTAATTCTAGAAGAAAAAAAATGACGTAGGGCTCCGCCATATTTTTGGCCCAGCCAGGTACAACTAGGCAGCTGGGGGCTGGAATCCTCAGCATGGAAAGGCCCAAGCGTTCTGGGCCCCCCATGCTGCGAATTGCAGCCCGCAGCCGCCCCAGAAAATGGCGCATTCATTGAAGCGCCATTTTCTGGCGCTGTACCCATGCTCTTCCAGTTGCCCTGGTGCCGGTGGCAAACTGGGTAATAAAGGGGTTAATGCCAGCTTTTTATTGGCAGCTGGCACTAAGCCCGAGATTCATAATATTGGGCCAATGTTAGACCCGCCATTAGGAATCTCTGGTAAGTAGTCAATAAATACACACAGAGAAAAATATTTTTATTTTGAAAAAAAACACAAACAAAATTCAGACTCCATCTTTATTATAAAAAGATCCGATGTAGTCCACAACGAAGGTCCCACGACGCTCGATCACCTCCGACGTAGTCCACAACGAAGGTCCCACGATCGCCATGCAGGATCGGACTGCAAAGTAGCGATCTGACAGCCCGGATGCAGTGATCCACTATGTGGATCACTGCACCGGGGCTGTGAGATCGCTTTCTGCAGCTCGATCCTCATGCAGACGGATCGGACTGCAGAGCAGCGATCTGGCAGTTCGGGTGCAGCGCTGGGGCTGCGAGATTGCTTTCTGCAGCTTGATCCCTATGCAGGAGGATTGGACTGCAGAGCAGCGATCTGGCAGCCCGGGTGCAGCGCCGGGACTGCGAGATCGCTTTCTGCAGCTCGATCCTCATGCAGGAGGATCGGACTGCAGAGCAGCGATCTGGCAGCCCGGGTGCCGTGCCGGGGCTGCAAGATTGCTTTCTGCAGCTCGATCCCCATGCAAGGGGAATCCCCTGCATGGAGAGCAAGCTGCAGAAAGCGATATGACAGCTTGGGCGCAGTGGTCTGAAAGCCCGGATCACTGTGCAGTGGACCACTGCACAGTTTGGAGCACTGCGCCTAAACTGTCAGATTGATTTCTGCAGCTCAATCCCCATGCAAGGGGATTCCCCTGCATGAAGAGCAAGCTGCAGAAAACAATCTGACAGCTTGGGTGCAGTGATCCACTGGATCACTGCGCCTGAGCTGTCAGATGTTTCTGCTGCTCGATCCCCATGCAGGGGGATTCCCCTGCATGGGGATTGAGCTGCAGAAAGCAATCTGACAGCTAGGGCGCAGTGATCCAGTGGATCACTGCGCCCAAGTTGTAAAATCGCTTTCTGCAGCTTGCTCTCCATGCAGGGGATCCCTGGGGGATGGATCCCTGATCCTCATCCCCTGCATGTGGATCAGGGATCCCCCTGCAGGGTGATCGGGAACAGGGATCCCCCTGCAGGGGATGGGGATCAGGGATCCATCTCACAGCAGGGGGATAAGTATCAGGGATCCATCCCCCTGCAG
This sequence comes from Allobates femoralis, assembly GCA_033576535.1. NCBI lineage: Eukaryota > Metazoa > Chordata > Amphibia > Anura > Aromobatidae > Allobates > Allobates femoralis. The sequence continues at coordinate 47,201 of JARQOC010000138.1, read as the reverse complement.
GGGGATGGGGATCAGGGATCCATCCCCCAGAAGGGGGATGGGGATTCGGGATCCATCCCCCTGCAGGGGGATGGGGATCAGGGATCCATCTCACAGCAGGGGAATAAGGATCAGGGATCCATCCCCCTGCAGGGGGATGGGGATAAGGGATCCATCCCCCTGCAGGGGGATGGGGATCAGGGATCCATCCCCCAGCAGGGGGATGGGGATCTGGGATCCATCCCACAGTAGGGGGATGGGGATCCGGGATCCATCCCACAGCAGGGGGATGGGGATCAGGGATCCATCCCCCCTGCTGCAGGGGGATCAGGGATCCATCCCCCTGCAGGGGGATGGGGATCAGGGATCCATCCCCCTGAAGGGGGATGGGGATCAGGGATCCATCCCACAGCAGGGGGATGGGGAGCAGGGATCCATCCCCCCTGCTGAAGAGGGATCAGGGATCCATCCCCCTGCAGGAGGATGGGGATCAGGGATCCATCCCCCCTGCTGCAGGGGGATCAGGGATCCATCCCCCTGCAGGGGGATGAGGCACAGGGATCCCCTGCAGGTGGATCAGGGATCCCCCTGCAAGCGGATGGGGATCAGGGATCAATCCCCCTGCAGGGGGATGGGGATCAGGGATCCATCCCCCCCTGTTGCAGGGGGATCAGTGATCCCCCTGCAGGGGGATGGGGCACAGGGATCCCCCTGCACGTGGAGCAGGCAGGGGGACCTACCAGAGGTCGGTGCCGGCGGTGACTGCAGGAAGACCGGCAGCGGGAGGAGGAGGTGGCGCAGACAGCTGGAGGAGGTGAGCGGAAGGAGCGGAGGGAGGTGGTGGTCACCGGGTCGGTGATCACCTCTTCCCGCCGGTCACCGGCGTGGCGGAGGACAGGGGGGCCGGAGCCAGCAAGGGAGGACAGGGGTATCATCGGGGGGGCCGGAGCCAGTATGGGAGGACAGGGGGATCAGCGGGGGGGGCCGGAGCCAGCATGGGACAGGGGTAACGAGCAGGGGGGAAGCCGGAGACAGCGGGGGACCGGAGACAGCGGGGGACAGGGGGATGAGTGGGGGGGGGCCAGAGCCAGCATGGGACAGAGCGGATTGGGGGGGGGGGGAGTAACAGGAGGGGACAAGGGACATGAGCTGGGGGAGCAGGAGGAGCCAGGCGGCAGAGAAGCAGGCAGGAAGGGACCGCATACTGTGCACAGTCGCGTTAATTGCCGGTTCATTTTTAACCCCAATTACCGCGACTGTAGCCTCGGGGGGGCAAATCCACCCCCCCTGGGCTTTAGTACATGTCCCCAACTACCTGCAGCCCGAGTGACAGGTCAGTGAGACCTTCACTCGAGCTGCAGGAGTGCGTTCCCCAGATGTCTCATATATGAGACATATGTCGTGAACGCATGGGATTTCATGTCTCATATATGAGACATGTGTCGGGAAGGGGTTAATAACAATTTAAACAGATTTATTCAAGTGAAACAATAACAACATTACAGCATAAGTTATTTGCTTAAACAAACATCCATGTTTGTTAACTAATTTGGCTAAACAAAATATATATATATTTTAAGAAACTTAGACTGTCAGCCCAGCAAACACATGAAAAACTTAAATACTACTGTCCCTGCTGTCCTCTGTAGCTCACTTGTCGTCATCTTCATCATCATCTTCTTCTTTGTTCCTATTCATAATCTGGAAAAGAAAAACAAGCTTTCCTGCTTTATTGGGTCCCAACCGATTTCTCAATTTAGAATGAATGAGTCCAAAGGAAGAGAATATTCTTTCAACGCCTGCATAAGAAGCTACTGCTGTTAAAAGTGAAATCCTTACTTGAACAGTCTCTAAATCCAAGCGCTTAAGTGACTTCCACCAGTTTACTGGTGTGACCTTCCTTAAAATATCTTCAGCAAACATATATTTCTTTAATGGTTCCCCCTTAGCTCTGAAGTTTATCATAGTTGGCATTAAAGATGGATGATTGCTGGATACCCATGTCATAGCTAACTCCTCTTCCTCAGCACTTAGGTTTTGACCCTGATAAGGGATATTGACAATATTTGCCAAAAAATGAGCTGGAGTCAGTGCTTGTCCCATTTGTTTGTTTACTGCTTGTAATTTAATTCTGTCCATGTGTAGTTTTGTTTTTAAGTGTTCACTCAGTTCCTTCCAAATTTCAACAGCATCCGCAATAAAACAGCTATTTTTCTGTATTTTGTTTAAAGCTTGAGAGATGGGTTTCAGGAAGCTCAGCATATGTTCAACATTTCTCTTAAGCCCAATGTTGAGGATTTTGGCCGTGACAGTGCCATCTATTTTATCTCGATTTTCTTCACAAAGTGTCATCAGAATAGGCCAGTTTTTGATATACTGCTCAAAACAGTCCACCACAGAGTTCCATCTAACATCTTGTGGGAGCGTTAGCTTGGTTCCACCCATCCTTTTCAGAGCTGCTGCAGCAAAATGATTATTACGGAAGTATTTAGCAATTTCAACAACATTAGCCTTTATTTCTGGAACACTTAAGTCTTTGGCTAAGAGGTTTAGCAAATGAGCACTGCAACCATATGTTATTAGCAGCTTTGCATTCCCTCCCTGCTCTTCTAAATCTCTTCTCATCTTGGATACTTTTGCGGCATTGTCAGTGACCAAACTGCGTACTAGACATTTGAATTTTTGTTCACATGTCGTTATAGCTTTTACTGCCACTTCTTGTAAGTATCCTGCTGTGTGTGCATTTTCTGGTCATCATAATGGGAGACCCAGACAATGGGGTTTAGGGCTCCGCCCTCCGGAGGTCACACTAGGTACTACAAGTTTGTAGACACCGCCTCCTCCGCTTATAAACCCCCACCGTAGGGAACATCCTCAGTTTTAGACTTAGTGTGCTCGGAGGATCACGCTTTGCTTGCACTTCACTGCATTCTCACAGACTTACGTGATGGCGTATGAAGACAAGGTAAATGGTCCCGGTCGGGACCCGCGACAGTCTCCCCGCTCACCCTTTGTGGAACACGCTGGTGGAGGTACCGGAGGGCTTTTTAGCCTGGACACTTGCTGTTCTCCCGGTACGCTGTCGAGCTCCTTCCTTTCCATCCCTCCATGGAGGCTCTGGAGAGGGGGAGCCTGGAGCCTTGCACAGCTCCGCTCCGTCCGAGGCCTCCCTAAATGGTGCTTACAGACCGGACGGAGCCAGCCCAGTCCGAGGCCTCCCTAAATGGTGCTTACACTCCGGACTGGTGCTGAACCCCGTCCGAGGCCTCCCTAAAGGTGCTTACAGACCGGACCGGCACTGAGGCACCTGGTGTGTCTCCTGTGTGCCTGGGGGTAGTGTCTGTCACTTGGTGTCATGACACTCAGACCGCGCGGTTACCCTCGGGTCCGCGGTTCTGTCGGTGTACCCTGTGCTGGGGACACTCTGGCTGACCGCCCTGTGTGTTTCAGGGGCTGAGGCTGTAGACTGCTGATGTTTGTTTTGTGCAGGCAGTCTGTGTGTGTATGTGTATGGTTACACACTCTTTTCCCGCGCTGCGGGCTCTGGCACCTCCATTACTGAGGCTGCCTGGAGGAGGAGGAAGCAGCTCTTACGGTGACATCACCGATGGGCGTGTTTTGTGTTCTCCCGCGTGTTCCTGGCCACGCCTATGACTTTACTGTCGGCGGCCATCTTCTCCCTCTCTTCCCGGCTGGGATCTGGCTGCAGCGTGTGTCTGCACTTTCCAGGGGAGACCGGAACTCGCGGAGGTCACACGCACCGCTTCCTCCTACCGCTTACGGCGGTCGGTAAGCCACCGGGATATCCGGTTTGTTTTGTTACAACTTGGCTTATTTCCCCCTACTGTGGCGATGTCCTCAGTAAGGAAGCATGCTGCTAAGGCGGCAGATGGCACCATTACCTGCGCTACATGCAACGGTTCACTGGTGGAGGGGTCCTGCAATAATTGCGGACGCCCAGAGTCCCGGACAGTTGCTGTTGAATCAGAATCTGCGGGTCTGTACCCTGAGGTTCGGGTGATCCCAGGGACATGGGAAGTGCAGAATAAGATAAATGAATCTCTGCTGTCCCAGATGTCCTCCATGTCGCAATCCCTGGAGGCACTTCATAGGAGGCTGGAAAACCCAGCTACTCCTCCCAGTTACCCCGCGGTGGCTCTTACTTCTTCTGTGAGACCCCCTAAGCGAGCTCGTGAGGCCTCTCCAGAGCTCCAAGCTCTCTCTGAGGAGGAGCGTTCCTCTGATGGTGAGGAAGATGATGGGGGTTCTACTCTCGGGTCTGTCTCTGAACCTCCAGATGGGGTGGAGGATCTGGTGTCCTCCATCAATGAGACATTACGTCTGGTCACTCCTCCTGAGGAGGTGACTGTTCACCCCAAGGAGGTCTATCAATGGCTGCGGCCGGAGGCGAGACCAAGTGGGTCCTTTATGGACCACACTAATTTTGGAAGGGTGATTAGAGCACCCAGGTTACATCCTGGGCGGCGTTATGTCCGTAAACCTAAGGACCTTCGCTTTCCCTTTCCTCAGGAGGTGCTTCTGGAATGGTCACAGTCCCCTAAGGTGGACGCTTCCATGACTAGGATTGCTGCACGCTCCTTGTTTTCTGCCTCTGATAGCTCCTCATTGAAGGATGCTACTGATAGACAGGTCGAGCAACTCGCCAAGTCTTCCTATGAGGCTGTGGGGTCTTCATTTGCCCCTAATTTTGCCGCGGTCTGGACCCTACAAGCGATTACCTCCTGCTTGGATGGTATCGCTGATCTAGCTAGGGCCAGCCCAGAGGTCCTGGCACTCACCGACAGAGCAAGGGCTTATGCGGATTACGCCAGGACGGCAACTTTGGAAACTGCCACTCGCTCGGCTGTGGCTTCGGCCAATGCTATAGCGATCCGCAGGTTGTTGTGGCTGCGTCTTTGGGACTCAGATACCACGTCTAAGAAGATTTTGCAAAATCTTCCATTTGCTGGTGACAGGCTCTTCGGCACCGAGCTGGACAAGCTGATAAAGGATTCTGCTGAGTCTAAGATACCGCAGAATAAGCCTAAGCCACGGTATACAGTGAAAAGGAACCCAAAACAGTGGTCCTTTCGCCCCAGCTCGCAGTCATCAGCGGCGTCCGCTCGCGCGGACCGTGGGGGCAAGCCCTCCACTCAGTGGCGCAACAAAAGTCGCCAAAAGAAGCCGGCAGGGGCTGCAGCTGCCACCCCTAAACCCGCTTCGGCATGACTCGCTCCTTCCTCCTGTCTCCCCACAGGTGGGGGGCCGCCTGTTCTCTTTTCTAGGACAGATGGCTCCTTCACGTTCAAGACCAGTGGGTCCGAGACGTAGTCTCAAAAGGCTACAGGATAGAGCTGACGTCACAGCCGGCACACCGATTCCATCGGTCTGTTCCACCCCTAGACAAAGCTCAGGCTTTTCATCTGGTGTTGGAGGGACTCCGCAGAGACGGAGTGGTGGTCCCAGTACCCACGGGAGAGAGGTTCAGGGGTTTTTACTCCAACCTCTTTATTGTCCCAAAGAAGGACGGTTCTTTTCGTCCGGTTCTGGACCTCAAGTTGTTCAACCGCCACGTGTTGGTTCGGAAGTTTCGTATGGAATCCCTGCGCTCCGTGATCGCGGCTGTGTCACAGGGAGACTTCCTGGCGTCCATAGATATCCGGGACGCCTACCTTCACGTGCCCATTGCACCGGCTCATCAGCGCTGGTTGAGATTCGCAGTGGGGGAAGAACACTTCCAATTTGTGGCACTGCCATTCGGGCTAGCCTCGGCACCGCGTGTGTTCACAAAGGTGATGGCCTCAATGGTGGCTCTCCTGCATGTGCAGGGACACGCCGTCATTCCCTATTTGGACGACCTGCTGGTCAGGGCGCCATCGGAAGACCTTTGTCGGGTGAGCCTGGAGGTGACCATGAAGTCTCTGGAACGGTTCGGGTGGCTGCTCAACATTCCAAAGTCGACCCTGATTCCGACCCAGTCTTTGACATATCTGGGCATGGACTTCCACACGGACTCAGCCCTGGTGTCCCTACCTCAAGCCAAACAGCTTGCGATCCAGTCAGGAGTGCAGAATGTTCTCCCGTCACCACAATCTTCCCTACGGGGGTTGATGAAGCTGGTGGGACGCATGGTAGCGGCGATAGAGGCGGTGCCTTTCGCACAGTTTCGCCTCCGTCCTCTCCAGTTGGAGATTCTTCGCCGATGGGACAAAAGGACGATTTCTCTGAATCGGCTGGTGACGCTGTCACAATCGACCAGGGACTCCCTACAGTGGTGGCTCCAGCCACATCATCTGTCACGGGGCCGATCCTTTCTAAAACCGTCATGGTTAGTGGTGACCACCGACGCCAGTCTGAAAGGCTGGGGTGCGGTGTTCTTGCACCACAGGGCTCAAGGCCTCTGGACTCAGTCGGAGTCGGCATTACAGATCAACGTGCTGGAGATCAAGGCGGTCTATCTGGCGCTCCTGGCGTTTCAGAAATTCCTGTCAGGACAACCCATTCGGGTTCAGTCCGACAATGCGACGGCCGTCGCCTACATAAATCATCAGGGAGGGACCAGAAGTGCTCAGGCCCTCGCCGAAGTCCACCGCATTCTAGCCTGGGTGGAGGAAAACGACTGCCTGATCTCCGCAGTTCACATCCCAGGGGTCGAGAACTGGGAGGCCGACTACCTGAGCAGACAGGGGATGGACGCCGGAGAGTGGTCCCTGCATCCAGACGTCTTCCGGGACATCTGCAGCAAATGGGGCACTCCGGACGTGGATCTGATGGCCTCACGGCTGAATCATCAGGTGCCGCAATACGTAGCAAGATCATGGGATCCTCAGTCTCTGGGGGCGGATGCCCTGATCCTGAGTTGGTCCAGCTTCCAGCTGCCATATGTGTTTCCGCCTCTGGCTCTGATTCCCAGGGTTCTGTGGAAAATCAGGACAGAATGCAGAGTAGCCATTCTAGTGGCTCCGGATTGGCCCCGGAGGTCCTGGTACCCGGACCTCTGGCAACTGTCAGGCGGACACCGGTGGGCTCTTCCAGAACGCGCAGATCTACTCGCGCAAGGCCCATTCTTCCACCTCAATTCCAGGGCCCTCAGATTGACTGCATGGCTCTTGAGGCCTGGTTGCTGACATCCAGGGACTTCTCTCCTACTGTGGTTGCCACGATGAATCGGGCAAGGAAACCGGTCTCCAGGAAGATATACCACAGAACGTGGAAAATCTTTTTCTCCTGGTGTGACTCTGGTGGACGCTCACCGTGGCCCCTGTCCATCCCGACATTGTTGGCCTTCCTACAGTCGGGTTTGGAGTTGGGATTATCCCTTGGCTCTCTGAAGGGTCAAGTATCAGCACTTTCAGTGCTGTTTGACAGGCGCTTGGCGCTCCTCCCGAAGGTTCGTCAATTTCTGCAGGGGGTGTCTCGGGTGGTTCCGCCTTACAGACGACCTCTGGACCCTTGGGACCTCAACATGGTCCTGGCGGCACTGCAGAAACCGCCGTTTGAGCCACTGAGAGACATCTCTCTCTCTCGTCTGTCCCAGAAGGTGGTTTTTTCTGGTGGCAATTACGTCTCTGAGAAGGGTCTCAGAATTGGCTGCACTTTCGTGCAAGTCACCCTTTCTGGTGGTTCACCAAGACAAGGTGGTGTTGCGCCCGCGGCCTGAATTCTTGCCGAAGGTGGTTTCCACTTTCCACCTAAACCAGGAGATTGTTCTCCCATCATTTTGCCCCGCTCCCGTTCATCAGGTTGAGCGCGACCTCCATACTCTGGATCTCGTGAGAGCTGTACGCATTTATGTGTCCAGGACCGCCTCCTTTAGGAGTTCGGATTCCTTATTTGTCCTCACGATGGGTCGTTGTAAGGGGTCCGCGGCTTCGAAGTCGACCTTGGCCAGATGGATCAAGGCTCCCATTCAGGAGGCATACCGGTCTTCTGGTTTGCCTCTCCCGGTGGGTTTGAAGGCACACTCTACCAGAGCTGTAGGTGCCTCATGGGCCTTGCGACATCGAGCATCTGCTCTACAGGTGTGTCAGGCGGCCACCTGGTCCAGCCTGCACACTTTCTCAAAGCACTATATGGTGCATGCCCATGCCTCTGCGGACGCAAGTTTGGGCAGGCGGGTCCTCCAGGCGGCGGTTGCCCACCTTTAAGGGGGACCGTGTATTATCCGTCTTGTTGAGGAACTCTTCCCGCCCTGGGGTATTGCTTTAGGACATCCCCATTGTCTGGGTCTCCCATTATGATGACCAGAAAAAAGAGAATTTTGTTTACGTACCGTAAATTCTTTTTTCTTTAATCATCAATGGGAGACCCAGCACCCACCCAGTTGTTCCGTTGCATGTTTGCATTTGATCTGTTCTCTGTTGAGACAGTGTTTTCCGGGTTGTTCAAACCGTCTGTGCACGGTATTCTTCCCGATGTTTCGGGTGTGGTTCATTTTTCTCCTCGCAGCTTATGGACTAAACTGAGGATGTTCCCTACGGTGGGGGTTTATAAGCGGAGGAGGCGGTGTCTACAAACTTGTAGTACCTAGTGTGACCTCCGGAGGGCGGAGCCCTAAACCCCATTGTCTGGGTCTCCCATTGATGATTAAAGAAAAAAGAATTTACGGTACGTAAACAAAATTCTCTTTTTCCTGACGTATCAGTTGTTTGTGCAAGGAAGACTTTACCTTCTTCTGTTGTTATACAAGCAAATACAATAGGATCATTGTGGACATTTCTTCACCCATCAATACTTAGGTTAACAATTTTACCCTCCAGAGCTGTTGCACATTGCTCCATTTCTCTGTCATACACTTGATCCAGCAGTTTCCCTGCAACTTCAGCTCTGCTGGGTGGACTGTATCCTGGTCTCAGTGACTGAACCATATTAATGAAATGTGGGCTCTCAGTCAGACGGAAAGAAGAGTTTGTTGCATAAATAAACTGGGCAATTTTTTCATCAATCAACTCTTTTTCTAATCTGCTAGTTCTTATCACAAACCTATCTATGGTGGTTCCAGGAGGTAAAGGTTTTTTCTTCCTTTTGGGTGATGGTGATATGTGGCTGTGGGTGTCTGATGATGATGCTGCTGCTAATGAAGCACTATCCTGGATGGATAACTCTGAAACTGTAGAACAGGATGATGGTGATCTTGGAGGTGGATAGTTTCCAGAATCCATGAATTCCCCTAAACAAAAAAAGTCAATGCTGTTATTTTATTGTTTATTATACAATTTCTGCTTATTGTACACAACACATCACTGCCCCTGCCCCAAAAGGAATATTTGTTTTTCTTCATAACTGTACCAAATGACAGTAACATGCAGTAATAATAAGAAATATAATTTTTCTCACACATGACAGTTCAGTCTTTAGAAATAGGATTCAATAAAAATGTTTACCAACCTGAAGATCCTGCCTGTTCAGAAGTGTTTCTTTGGTCATCTTCATCACCGCACTTCTCATGATGTTGCCTCATTCGCGCCACCAGGCCTTGCATCTCTTTGTTGCATCGTTTGCATTTTGCACGCATGCCTGCCTTACCGATAGGCGAAGGAGCTTCATTAAAATATTCCCAAACTGGGTCTCTTTTACGGCCTGCAGCCATTATAAGGAAAGAATGTAATAAACCTCAGATCGTACACACAAACAGATCCAGACTTGTCTGTCTGTGGCTATGCTGCAGTATTGTGCTCAAAGTTTCACTTTCATTTTCTTGTCTGCTTGCCCTTCCTCCTCCTCACACTTAGATTCACATTCTTCTTGTGTTGTGCAGATCTATTCCACTCCAAACAATCAGAAACATATTGTCTAACTTCTTGGACTTGGCACTGAAGGGGTTGATTCTGTATTCATAGGTTTGTAGAACAATAGGATTAAGGTCTTTTTCTCAACTCTGTTCATGTTGTAACATTTTTGCCGTGAAGAAGAGGCTGGGACCTCTGCGGAGTCAAATTCAGTTTTGAGAACTGCGTAAGTAAAGCGAGCGTCTGTGATAATATAGGAGAGAAACTGCCCACTAATCCTACAGAAACCTCTGGAAGAGCATGGCATTGTGAATGTTACACATATACAGCCTTTATTCTACTGAGTTAAACAACTCAGCTTTATCTCATGATGGAAGAACCTTTGGATGGTAAAATATTTTCCTCAAAAAGCAGTTTATTGAAAAAATCCGATTTAAATTAAAAAAATCCGATTTTTAAAAAAGAAAAACAAAAAAAAAACATTGATTTTTATCCACCCTGGCTCCTGGTGATATATATCATATATATATATATATATATATATAGGACATTAGAATGTATGGGTTCTTTTTGATAGACATTATTCAGCACATCAAAATGTATGGGTTCCTAGTGAAATATATTATTGAGCACATCAGAAAGTAGGGGTTCCTGGTGATATATATTATTCAGGACATCAGAATGTATGGGTTCCTGAGGATATATATTATTGAGCATACCAGAATGTATCAGTTTCTTGTGATATAAATTGAGGACATTAGATTGCTTGAGCCCCTGGTGATATATATATATTGAAGACATCAGAATATGTGGGTACCTGGTGATATATTTTATTCAGCACATGAATGTATGGGTTCCTGGTGATATATATAATTCAGCACATCAGAATATATGTGTTCCTGGTGATATATATTATTCAGCACATCAGAATGTATGGGTTCCTGGTGATATATATTATTCAGGACATCAGAATGTATGGGTTCCTGGGGATATATATTATTGAGCATATCAGAATGTATGGGTTCCTGGTGATATATATTATTCAGAACATTAGAATGTATGGGTTCCTGGTGATATATAACTTACCACATGTAGCTAAAATACAAATTCAACACAGCACTTGGCAGGAAGTGATCAGACCCTACTTAAATAGAGCAAGTAAAAAAAAAAAAAATGAATGCTACCTTTTTTGAGTCGTTTTTGGAGTAGCTCCTGGTGATATATAATATATATATATATATATATATATATATATATATATATATATATATATACTAGCTGTAGTACCCGGCTACGCCTGGGTTAATAAATAACTGCTGTTAGCTATAACAAAATAGAATTTGAATGTGTCATATTAATGACCTGTAGGAAAATAGAAGCTGAGCTGTGATTGATTGCTATAGGCAGCCTAATAAATCTCCAGCCAACAGTAAACCCTCCCCCTGGCCGGGCAGTATATGTTACCTCACACATACACATAATAGACAGCTCATGTGACTGACATCTGCCTTAATTCCCTGTATGGCACATGTGTTGCACATTGGCTGTTTTTAATCAGATGTTTATGTTCGGAAAATAAAGATAGCACACATGTGAGGCGAGTTGTGTGAGGTGATTTGTGCACATCTGTGTCTGTCTGTGTGGTGTGTGTGTCCCTGGGGTGTGTATGTGTGTGTCCCTGTGGAGGGGTCTGTGTGGTGTGTGTCTCTGTTGTGTGTGTCTCTTTGTGGTGTGTGTGTGTCCCTGTGGGGTGAGTGCATGTGTCCCTATAGGGTGTGTATGTGTGTGTGTCCCTGTGGGGGGGGTCTGTGTGGTGTGTGTGTGTATCTGTGTTGTGTGTGTCTCTTTGTGGTGTGTGTCCCTGTGGGGTGAGTGCTTGTGTCCCTATAGGGTGTGTATGTGTGTGTGTCCCTGTGGGGGGGGGGTGTCTGTGTGGGGTGTGTGTGTCTGTGTTGTGTGTGTCTGTGTGGTGTGTGTCTCTTTGTGGTGTGTGTGTGTCCCTGAGGGGTGAGTGCATGTGTTCCTATAGGGTTTGTATGTGTGTGTGTCCCTGTGGGGGGTCTGTGTGGTGTGTGTGTGTGTCTCTTTGTGGTGTGTGTGTCCCTGTGGGGTGAGTGCATGTGTCGCTATAGGGTGGCTATGTGTGTGTGTCCCTGTGGGGGGGGTCTGTGTGGTGTGTGTGTCTGTGTCATGTGTGTCTCATTGTGTGTGTGTGTGTCCCTGTGGATTGAGTGCATGTGTCGCTATAGAGTGTGTGTGTTTCCCCTTGGGGGGGGGTGTGTGTCTCTGTGTTGTGTGTGTCTCTTTGTGGTGTGTGTGTGTGTTCGGGTGCGTGGTGAGTATCCAATGTTGGGGCTGCACCTTAGCGACTATACACTTGCTGTTACTCTTTGTGTGCGTGTGTTGTGTATACATGTCCCCGTGCGTGGTGAATATCTCATGTTGGGGGCCCCACCTTAGTGACTATATGCTGGTATGTGCTGTTAGTCTTTGGCGCTATCATTAAGCCCCTTCATTCACAACTGTCAACTGGTAACTGTCACTTTTTCCCCATTATGTAGATAGGGCCAAAATTGTTTGGTGAACTGGAACGCGCGGGGTTAAAATTTCGCCTCACAACATAGCCTATGACGCTCTCAGGGTCCAGACGTGTGACTGTGCAAAATTTTGTCTCTATAGCTGACAGCTGTCGATTTTCCTCCAATATTTTTCCATTCACTTTTTCCCCATTATGTAGATAGGGCCAAAATTGTTTGGTGAACTGGAACGCGCAGGGTTAAAATTTCGCCTCACAACATAGCCTATGACGCTCCCGTGGTCGAGATGTGTGACTGTGCAAAATTTTGTAGCTATAGTTGCGACGGTGTAGATGCCAATCCCGGATATACACACATACATACACACATACACACATTCAGCTTTATATATTATATTATATATATATATATATATATATATATATATATATATATATATATATTTATATATAGGACATTAGAATGTATGGGTTCTTTTTGATAGACATAATTCAGCACATCAAAATGAATGGGTTCCTGGTGATGTATATTATTGAGCACATCAGAATATATGGGTTCCTGGTGATCTATATTATTCAGGACATCAGAATGTATGGGTTCCTGGAGATATATATTATTGGGCATATCAGAATGTATGGGTTCCTGGTGATATATATTATTCAGAACATCAGAATATATGTGTTCCTGGTGATATATATTATTCAGCACATCAGAATGTATGGGTGTCACGGGTGGCACGGATGATAGGGTAGAGGCCACGCGCAGACGGTCCCAGCGTTTGGCCAATCAGCCATAAGGTTTGAGGACGGTCCGTCTTTCAGGGGCATTTACCTTCTGTGTAGATAAAGAGAAGGTATGATAAGATCTCCCTATCATGGGGAGACGGCTGGGAAGGTCTTGTGCTCGGTCTGGTTTCTACACCAGTATTCTGGGTTTCTAGGACCCAGCAGGTTCTTCCCACCTTTATAAGGAGTTTCATTGCCCTCCCTCGGTGCAGGTGATATTTCCTTGTGCTCTCATTATCCTTGCTCCAGCAGAAGCAGAGGTTGTGGAGGTTGCTGTGCTCTGCTGCAAGATAAGTGTTTTCTTTCCCCATTGTCTGTTTTTTCCTTGTGTTGTCTTTAGTTGTTAGTGGAGGGGTCTAGTGAACCTCTCCATCTGATCCTTAGCTAAGGTAGTGCTAGGATCAGAGAGGGACGAGGTTCGTGGTCGGCGACAGTTGAGGAAACTGTATAGGGACGTTAGGGCAGACAGGGTCAGCCCCAGTAAGACTAGGGGTCACCCTCTCCTTCTTGTGCCCATAGTTTTAGGGACTCCTTATTCCCCCCCCGTCGTGGTCCTACGCTGAGTGCCTCTCCCGCTCCCAGCGTGACAATGGGTTCCTGGGGATATATATTATTCAGGACATCAGAATGTATGGGTTCCTGGGGATATATATTATTGAGCATATCAGAATGTATGGGTTCCTGGTGATATATATTATTCAGAACATTAGAATGTATGGGTTCCTGGTGATATATAACTTACCACATGTAGCTAAAATACAAATTCAACACAGCACTTGGCAGGAAGTGAACAGACCCTACTTAAATAGAGCAAGCAAAAAAAAATAAAAATTAATGATACCTTTTTTGAGTCGTTTTTGGAGTGGCTCCTGGTGATATATATCATATATATATAGGACATTAGAATGTATGGGTTCTTTTTGATAGACATTATTCAGCACATCAAAATGTATGGGTTCCTAGTGAAATATATTATTGGCCACATCAAAATGTATAGGTTGCTGGTGATATGTATTATTGAGCACATCAGAAAGTAGGGGTTCCTGGTGATATATATTATTCAGGACATCAGAATGTATGGGTTCCTGAGGATATATATTATTGAGCATACCAGAATCTATCAGTTTTTTGTGATAAAAATTGAGGACATTAGATTACTTGAGCCCCTGATGATATATATATATTGAAGACATCAGAATATGTGGGTACCTGGTGATATATTTTATTCAACACATGAATGTATGGGTTCCTGGTGATATATATAATTCAGCACATCAGAATATATGTGTTCCTGGTGATATATATTATTCAGCACATCAGAATGTATGGGTTCCTGGGGATATATATTATTCAGGACATCAGAATGTATGGGTTCCTGGGGATATATATTATTGAGCATATCAGAATGTATGGGTTCCTGGTGATATATATTATTCAGAACATTAGAATGTATGGGTTCCTGGTGATATATAACTTACCACATGTAGCTAAAATACAAATTCAACACAGCACTTGGCAGGAAGTGAACAGACCCTACTTAAATAGAGCAAGTAAAAATAAAAAAAAATGAATGCTACCTTTTTTGAGTCGTTTTTGGAGTAGCTCCTGGTGATATATAATATATATATATATATATATATATATATATATATATATATATATATACATATACATATATATAGGACATTAGAATGTATGGGTTCTTTTTGATAGACATTATTCAGCATATCAAAATGAATGGGTTCCTAGTGAAATATATTATTGGGCACATCAGAATGTATGGGTTTCTGGTGATATATATTGTTCATCACCTCAGAATTAATGGGTTCCTGGCTAATTATGTTATTTAGCACATCAGGATGTATTGGTTCTTGGTGATATTTATTGAGAACATCAGAATGTATGGGTTCCTGGTGATATATATAATTAAACACATCAGAATATATGTGTTCCTGGTGATATATATTATTCAGCACATCAGAATGTATGGGTTCCTGGTGATATATATTATTCAGGACATCAGAATGTATGGGTTCTTGGTGATATATATTATTCAGAACATTAGAATGTATGGGTTCCTGGTTATATATAACTTACCACATGTAGCTAAAATACAAATTCAACACAGCACTTGGCAGGAAGTGAACAGATCCTAATTAATGCTACCTTTTTTTAGTCGTTTTTGGAGTAGCTCCTGGTGATATATATATATATATATATATATATATATATATATATATATATATATATATATATATATATATACATGTATATATAGGACATTAGAATGTATGGGTTCTTTTTGATAGACATTATTCAGCACATCAAAATGAATGGGTTCCTAATGAAATATATTATTGGGCACATCAGAATTTATGGGTTCCTGGTGATATATATCTGTTTATATATATATATATATATATATATATATATATATATATATATATATATAGGACATCAGAATTAAAGGTTTCCTGGTGATATATATTGTTCATCACCTCAGAATGAATGGGTTCCTGTTTATTTATGTTATTTAGCACATCAGAATGTATGGGTTCCTGGTGATATATATTATTGAGCACATCAGAATATATGGGTTCCTGGTGATCTATATTATTCAGGACATCAGAATGTATGGGTTCCTGGGGATATATATTATTGGGCATATCAGAATGTATGGGTTCCTGGTGATATATATAATTAAGCACATCAGAATATATGTGTTCCTGGTGATATATATTATTCAGCACATCAGAATGTATGGGTTCCTGGTGATATATATTATTCAGGACATCAGAATGTATGGGTTCCTGGGGATATATGTTATTGAGCATATCAGAATGAATGGATTCCTGGTGAAATATATTATTATGAACATTAGAATGTATGGGTTCCTGGTGATATATAACTTACCACATGTAGCTAAAATACAAATTCAACACAGCACTTGGCAGGAAGTGAACAGACCCTACTTAAATAGAGCAAGTAAAAAAAAAAAAAATGAATGCTACCTTTTTTGAGTCGTTTTTGGAGTAGGTCCTGGTGATATATAATATATATATATAGGACATTAGAATGTATGGGTTCTTTTTGATAGAAATTATTCAGCACATCAGAATGTATGGGTTCCTGGTGATATATGTATATATATATATATATATATATATATATATATATATGTATATATATATATATATTATATATATATATATAGGACATCAGAATTAAAGGGTTCCTGGTGATATATATTGTTCATCACCTCAGAATGAATGGGTTCCTGGTTATTTATGTTATTTAGCACATCAGGATGTATTGGTTCTTGGTGATATTTATTGAGAACATCAGAATGTATGGGTTCCTGGTGATACATTCCTACGTGCTCAAAATATATATCAGTTTCTGGTGATTTATATTGAGGACATCAAAATGTATAAGCCACTGGTGATATATTGTCACGTATTGGCTGCCTTCAGCCAACAGGTGCTGCTGCCGGTTTAGTAAACTAAGCCTTTTTCCTTCAGTCAGTGTGAGGCTGTGCAGGTGGAAGTTGCTGAACGTTTGGTGAAAGTGACTCATGGATCAGGGGAGCTGAGCGGCTGTGTCTGAGCTGTCTGCTCTCCACACCTCGGCCATAAATAGGTCAGATTCCATCCACCTGATGTCGCTGATTCAGCTCTCTACTGAGCTGATTCCTTGATGTGCAGATGTTGTTTTAGAGCTGCTGCATTCTTCATTTGAAGCTGCTGGGTTCCCTGGCTCGTGGGTGGAAGTAGGGTCTTTATGCCTAGGGCATTTTCAGGAGCTTAGGGAAAAGGGTGGCGGCTCGGACCTCCTCACCATTAGAGGTACCTCCGAGAACAGGGCAAGTCAGGCTCCCCCAGTATCAGGGTCAGATTAGGCTCTCCTGCCCCCCTTCATCCATCTTCATCCAGCTACCTGAGTCCCTCACCTCCTAAGCGTAACATATATATATGTATATTGAGGACATCAGAATGTATGGGTTCCTGGTTATATATATTATTGAGCACATCAGAAAGTATGGGTTCCAGGTGATATATATTATTAAGCACATCAGAATATATGGGTTCCTGGTGATATATATTATTCAGGACATCAGAATGTATGGGTTCCTGGGGATATATATTAGTGAGCATATCAGAATGTATGGGTTCCTGGTGATATATATTATTCAGAACATTAGGGTGTATGGGTTCCTGTTGATATATATTGAGGACATCAGAATGTATGGGCTCCTGGTGATATATAACTTACCACATGTAGCTAAAATACAAATTCAACACAGCACTTGGCAGGAAGTGAACAGACCCTACTTAAATAGAGCAAGCAAAAAAAAAAAAATTAATGCTACCTTTTTTGAGTCGTTTTTGGAGTAGCTCCTGGTGTTATATATCATATATATATATATATATATAGGACATTAGAATGTATGGGTTCTTTTTGATAGACATTATTCAGCACATCAATGGGTTCCTATTGAAATATATTATTGAGCACATCAAAATGTATGGGTTGCTGGTGATATATATAAGTAGGGGTTCCTGGTGATATATATTATTCAGGACATCAGAATGTATGGGTTCCTGAGGATATATATTATTGAGCATACCAGAATGTATCAGTTTATTGTGATATAAATTGAGGACATTAGATTGCTTGAGCCCCTGGTGATATATATATATTGAAGACATCAGAATATGTGGGTACCTGGTGATATATTTTATTCAGCACATGAATGTATGGGTTCCTGGTGATATATATAATTAAACACATCAGAATATATGTGTTCCTGGTGATATATATTATTCAGCATATCAGAATGTATGGGTTCCTGGTGATATAAATTATTCAGGACATCAGAATGTATGGGTTCCTGGTGATATATATTATTCAGTACATTAGAATGTATGGGTTCCTGGTTATATATAACTTACCACATGTAGCTAAAATACAAATTCAACACAGCACTTGGCAGGAAGTGAACAGACCCTACTTAAATAGAGCAAGTAAAAAAAAAAAAATTAATGCTACCTTCTTTGAGTAGTTTTTGGAATAGCTCCTGGTGATATATAATATATATATATATATATATATATATATATATATATATATATATACACAGTATATATATATACATATATATATATATATATAGGACATTAGAATGTATGGGTTCTTTTTGATAGACATTATTCAGCACATCAAAATGAATGGGTTCCTAGTGAAATATATTATTGGGCACATCAGAATGTATGGGTTCCTGGTGATATATGTGTATATATATACTAGCTGTGAGCCCGATTCTAAAGAATCGGGTAGTCTAGAATCTATATATAGTTTATTTAGTAATAGTTAGGGGAGTGCGGTGAAATTAATTGTGTGTATACAGGCGGCTCAGTGGGTAGCAGAGTATACGGTGGCTCAGTGGGTAGCAGTGAGTGCGGCGGCTCAGTGGTCAGCAGTGAGTGCGGCGGCTCAGTGGTCAGCAGTGAGTGCGGCGGCTCAGTGGTCAGCAGTGAGTGCGGCGGCTCAGTGGTCAGCAGTGAGTGCGGCGGCTCTGTGGTCAGCGCAGGACGGCGGTTCTGTGGTCAGCGCAGGACGGGGGCTCTCTGGTCAGCGCAAGATGGGGGCTCTCTGGTCAGCGCAAGATGGGGGCTCTGTGGTCAGCGCAAGACGGGGGCTCTGTGGTCAGCGCAGGACGGGGGCTCTGTGGTCAGCGCAGGACGGCGGGTCTGTGGTCAGCGCAGGACGGCGGGTCTTTGGTCAGCGCAGGACGGTGGCTCTGTGGTCAGCGCAGGACGGGGGCTCTGTGGTCAGCGCAGGACGGGGGCTCTGTGGTCAGCGCAGGACGGGGGCTCTGTGGTCAGCGCAGGACGGGGGCTCTGTGGTCAGCGCAGGACGGGGGCTCTGTGGTCAGCGCAGGACGGGGGCTCTGTGGTCAGCGCAGGACGGGGGCTCTGTGGTCAGCGCAGGACGGGGGCTCTGTGGTCAGCGCAGGACGGGGGCTCTGTGGTCAGCGCAGGACGGGGGCTCTGTGGTCAACGCAGGATGGGGGCTCTGTGGTCAGCGCAGGACGAGGGCTCTGTGGTCAGCGCAGGACGGGCGGTTCAGTGGTCAGCGCAGGACGGGGGCTCTGTGGTCAGCGCAGGACGGCGGCTCAGTGGTAGCGCAGGACGGGGGCTCTGTGGTCACACGCAGGACGGGAGGGGCTCTGTGGTCAACGCAGGACGGGGGCTCTGTGGTCAGCGCAGGACGGGGGCTCTGTGGTCAGCGCAGGACGGCGGTTCAGTGGTGAGCGCAGGACGGGGGCTCTGTGGTCAGCGCAGGACGGGGGCTCTGTGGTCAGCGCAGGACGGGGGCTCTGTGGTCAGCGCAGGACGGGGGCTCTGTGGTCAGCGCAGGACGGCGGCTCTGTGGTCAGCGCAGGACGGGGGCTCTGTGGTCAGCGCAGGACGGGGGCTCTGTGGTCAGCGCAGGACGGGGCTCTGTGGTCAGCGCAAGACGGGGGCTCTGTGGTCAGCGCAGTACGGGGGCTCTGTGGTCAGCGCAGACGGGGGCTCTGTGGTCAGCGCAGGATGGGGGCTTTGTGGTCAGCGCAGGACGGCAGCTCTGTGCAGGACGGCGGCTCTGTGGTCAGCGCAGGACGGCGGCTCTGTGGTCAGCGCAGGACGGGGGCTCTGTGGTCAGCGCAGGACGGGGGCTCTGTGGTCAGCGCAGCACGGGGGCTCTGTGGTTAGCGCAGGACGGGGGCTCTGTGGTCAGGGCAGGACGGCGGCTCTGTGGTCAGCGCAGGACGGGGGCTCTGTGGTCAGCGCAGGACGGGGGCTCTGTGCAGGACGGTGGCTCTGTGGTCAGCGCAGGACGGTGGCTCTGTGGTCAGCGCAGGACGGGGGCTCTGTGGTCAGCGCAGGACGGGGGGCTCTGTGGTCAGCGCAGGACGGGGGCTCTGTGGTCAGCGCAGGACGGGGGCTCTGTGGTCAGCGCAGGACGGGGGCTCTGTGGTCAGCGCAGGACGGCGGCTCAGTGGTGAGCGCAGGACGGGGGCTCTGTGGTCAGCGCAGGACGGCAGCTCTGTGCAGGACGGCGGCTCTGTGGTCAGCGCAGGACGGCGGCTCTGTGGTCAGCGCAGGACGGGGGCTCTGTGGTCAGCGCAGGACGGCGGCTCTGTGGTCAGCGCAGGACGGGGGCTCTGTGGTCAGCGCAGGACGGGGGCTCTGTGGTCAGCGCGGACGGGGGGCTCTGTGGTCAGCGCAGGACGGGGGCTCTGTGGTCAGCGCAGGACGGGGGCTCTGTGGTCAGCGCAGGACGGGGGCTCTGTGGTCAGCGCAGGACGGGGGCTCTGTGGTCAGTGCAGGACGGCGGCTCAGTGGTGAGCGCAGGACGGGGGCTCTGTGGTCAGCGCAGGACGGCGGCTCTGTGCAGGACGGCGGCTCTGTGGTCAGCGCAGGACGGCGGCTCTGTGGTCAGCGCAGGACGGGGGCTCTGTGGTCAGCGCAGGACGGGGGCTCTGTGGTCAGCGCAGGACGGTGGTTCTGTGGTCAGCGCAGGACGGGGGCTCTGTGGTCAGTGCAGGACGGGGGCTCTGTGGTCAGCGCAGGACGGGGGCTCTGTGGTCAGCGCAGGACGGGGGCTCTGTGGTCAGCGCAGGACGGCGGCTCTGTGGTCAGCGCAGGACGGGCGCTCTGTGGTCAGCGCAGGACGGGGGCTCTGTGGTCAGCGCAGGACGGGGGCTCTGTGGTCAGCGCAGGACGGGGCTCTGTGGTCAGCGCAGGACGGGGGCTCTGTGGTCAGCGCAGGACGGGGGCTCTGTGGTCAGCGCAGGACGGGGGCTCTGTGGTCAGCGCAGGACGGGGCTCTGTGGTCAGCGCAGGACGGGGCTCTGTGGTCAGGCAGGACGGGGCTCTGTGGTCAGCGCAGGACGGGGGCTCTGTGGTCAGCGCAGGACGGGGGCTCTGTGGTCAGCGCAGGACGGCGGCTCTGTGGTCAGCGCAGGACGGGGCTCTGTGGTCTGCGCAGACGGGGCTCTGTGGTCAGCGCAGGACGGGGGCTCTGTGGTGGCAGGACGGCGGCTCTTGTGGTCAGCGCAGGACGGGGGCTCTGTGGTCTGCGCAAGACGGGGGCTCTGTGGTCAGCGCAGGACGGGGGCTCTGTGCAGGACGGCGGCTCTGTGGTCAGCGCAGGACGGGGGCTCTGTGGTCAGCGCAGGACGGGGGCTCTGTGGTCAGCGCAGGACGGGGGCTCTGTGGTCAGCGCAGGACGGGGGCTCTGTGGTCATCGCAGGACGGGGGCTCTGTGGCCAGCGCAGGCTAGGTGGGCGGAGCCACGGCGGGGAGTGATGCGAGGTGGGCGGAGCCACGTCGGGAGTGCCGCGAGGTGGGCGGAGCCACGGTGGGAGTGACATGAGGTGGGCGGAGCCACGGCGGTAGTGCCGCGAGGTGGGCGGAGCCATGCCGGGAGCCGTGTAGCGGGATGGCGGCGGGGTAAGTATACTGGAGTGTTTGTGTGTGTGTGTTTGTGTGGGTGTGTGAGTGTGTATGTGTGATGTGGTTGGGATGGTGTGTGTGTGTTTGGGAGGACTGTAGTGAGAGGCTGTGTGTGTGTGTGTTTGATGAGAGTAGTGAGGGGGGCGAGCGGAACGTTGAAACGCCGGTGCCTGTAGCTGCACGGAAAGTTCCGCGCAGCTACCCCGCACTGTGACGTCAGCAGCATGGTCGGAGGCCGTCACGGAAGTAACCCTTCGGATTCTCCGGAAGTGGCCTTCGGCTTTTATATAATAGATATATATATGTGTATATATATATATATATATATATATATATATATATATATATATATATAGGACATCAGAATTAAAGGGTTCCTGGTGATATATATTGTTCATCACCTCAGAATGAATGGGTTCCTGGTTATTTATGTTATTTAGCACATCAGGATGTATTGGTTCTTGGTGATATTTATTGAGAACATCAGAATGTATGGGTTCCTGGTGATATATATTTTGAGCACGTAGGAATGTATCGGTTTCTGGTGATTTATATTGAGGACATCAAAATGTATAAGCCACTGGTGATATATTGTCACGTATTGGCTGCCTTCAGCCAACAGGTGCTGCTGCCGGTTTAGTAAACTAAGCCTTTTTCCTTCAGTCAGTGTGAGGCTGTGCAGGTGGAAGTTGCTGAACGTTTGGTGAAAGTGACTCATGGATCAGGGGAGCTGAGCGGCTGTGTCTGAGCTGTCTGCTCTCCACACCTCGGCCATAAATAGGTCAGATTCCATCCACCTGATGTCGCTGATTCAGCTCTCTACTGAGCTGATTCCTTGATGTGCAGATGTTGTTTTAGAGCTGCTGCATTCTTCATTTGAAGCTGCTGGGTTCCCTGGCTCGTGGGTGGAAGTAGGGTCTTTATGCCTAGGGCATTTTCAGGAGCTTAGGGAAAAGGGTGGCGGCTCGGACCTCCTCACCATTAGAGGTACCTCCGAGAACAGGGCAAGTCAGGCTCCCCCAGTATCAGGGTCAGATTAGGCTCTCCTGCCCCCCTTCATCCATCTTCATCCAGCTACCTGAGTCCCTCACCTCCTAAGCGTAACATATATATATGTATATTGAGGACATCAGAATGTATGGGTTCCTGGTTATATATATTATTGAGCACATCAGAAAGTATGGGTTCCAGGTGATATATATTATTAAGCACATCAGAATATATGGGTTCCTGGTGATATATATTATTCAGGACATCAGAATGTATGGGTTCCTGGGGATATATATTAGTGAGCATATCAGAATGTATGGGTTCCTGGTGATATATATTATTCAGAACATTAGGGTGTATGGGTTCCTGTTGATATATATTGAGGACATCAGAATGTATGGGCTCCTGGTGATATATAACTTACCACATGTAGCTAAAATACAAATTCAACACAGCACTTGTCAGGAAGTGAACATACCCTACTTAAATAGAGCAAGCAAAAAAAAAAAAATTAATGCTACCTTTTTTGAGTCGTTTTTGGAGTAGCTCCTGGTGTTATATATCATATATATATATATATAGGACATTAGAATGTATGGGTTCTTTTTGATAGACATTATTCAGCACATCAAAATGTATGGGTTCCTATTGAAATATATTATTGAGCACATCAAAATGTATGGGTTGCTGGTGATATATATAAGTAGGGGTTCCTGGTGATATATATTATTCAGGACATCAGAATGTATGGGTTCCTGAGGATATATATTATTGAGCATACCAGAATGTATCAGTTTCTTGTGATATAAATTGAGGACATTAGATTGCTTGAGCCCCTGGTGATATATATATATTGAAGACATCAGAATATGTGGGTACCTGGTGATATATTTTATTCAGCACATGAATGTATGGGTTCCTGGTGATATATATAATTAAACACATCAGAATATATGTGTTCCTGGTGATATATATTATTCAGCACATCAGAATGTATGGGTTCCTGGTGATATATATTATTCAGGACATCAGAATGTATGGGTTCCTGGTTATATATAACTTACCACATGTAGCTAAAATACAAATTCAACACACCACTTGGCAGGAAGTGAACAGACCCTACTTAACCCCTTAACGACACATGTCTCAGCGTGTGAGACATGAAATCCCATGCGTTAACGACCGATGTCTCAGCGTCTGAGACATCTGGGGAACGCACTGCTGCAGCTCAAGTGAGGGTCTCACTGACCTGTCACTTGAGCTGCGGGGACATGGGGACTTGTGCTACACCCCAGGGGGGGTCACATTGCCCCCCCGATGCTACAGCCTCAGTGATTGGCGGTTTAAAATTGAAACCGCCAATTACCGGGAATGTAGCATTATGCTGCCTCCCTGTGCTCCCCGCCTCTTCCCCTGTCCTCTCCAGCTTCCTGCCCCCTCCATTATCCCTCCCAGCCCTCCCCTGTCTCTCCCCTGTCTCTCCCCTGACCCCCTGCACCAGGATCGGCGGTACCGCCGCTCCAGCCGCCACCTCCGCTCCATCTGCCGCTCCAGCCCCCTCCGCCTCTGCTCTTACCGCCGCCTCTGCTCTTACCGCCGCCTCCGCTCCAGCCGCCGCCGCCTCTCCAGCCGCCGCCGCCTCTCCAGCCGCCGCCGCCGCCTCTCCAGCCGCCGCTCCAGCCGCCACCGCAGCCGCCGTTCACCTCCGCTCCGGCGGTACTCTGGACTCCCCGCCGCCGACCTGATGTCAGATCCCTTCACTGCAGCAGGGAAGGGATCTGACTGACCTGGTGCAGGGATCCATTATGTGATCCCTGTGCCAGGGCTATGAGATCCCTTCACAGCTGTGAAGGGATCTGACAGACGTGGTGCAGGGATCCATTATGTGATCCCTGTGCCAGGGCTGTCAGATCCCTTCACAGCTGTGAAGGGATCTTACAGTCCTGGTGCAGGGATCCATTGTGTGATCCCTGTGCCAGGGCTATGAGATCCCTTTGCTGCAGCCGTGAAGGGATCTGACAGTCCTGGCACAGGGATCCATTGAGTGATCCCTGTGCCAGGACTGTGAGATCCCTTCGCCGCACCCGTGAAGTGATCCAACAGTCCTGGTGCAGGGATCCATTGTGTGATCCCTTTGCCAGGGCTGTGAGATCCCTTTGCTGCAGCCATGAAAGGATCCAACAGTCCAGGCGCAGGGATCCATTGTGTCATCCCTTCGCCGCAGCGGTGAATGGATCTGCCAGGCCTGGCGCAGAGATCCGTTGCGTGATCCCTATGCCAGGGCTGTGAGATCCCTTTGCCGCAGCTGTGAAGGGATCCAACAGTCCTGGTGCAGGGATCCGTTGTGTGATCCCTGTGCCAGAGCTGTGAGATCCCTTTGCCGCAGCCATAAAGGGATCCGACAGGCCTGGCGCAGGGATCCGTTGTGTGATCCCTTCACAGCAGCCATGAATGGATCTGCCAGGCCTGGCGCAGGGATCTGTTGTGTGATCCCTGTGCCAGGGCTGTGAGATCGCTTTCTGCAGCTCGATCCCACTGCATGGCGATCAAGCTGCAGAAAGCGATCTGACAGCACGGGGACAGTGATCCACATAGTGGAACACTGCACCCGGGCTGTAAGATCGCTACTCTGCAGCCCGATCTGCCTGCATGCGGATCGAGCTGCAGAAAGCAATCTCGCAGCCCCAGCGCTGCTCTGCAGTCCGATCCTCCTGCATGGGGATCGAGCTGCAGAAAGCGATCTCGCAGTCCTGGCGCTGCACCCAGGCTGCCAGATCGCTGCTCTGCAGTCCGATCCTCCTGCATAGGGATCGAGCTGCAGAAAACGATCTCGCAGCCCCGGCGCTGCACCCGAGATGCCAGATCGCTGCTTTGCAGTCTGATCCTCATGCATGCTGATCGAACTGCAGAAAGCGATCTCGCTGCACCCGGGATGCCAGATCGCTGCTCTGCAGTCTGATCCTCATGCATGGGGATCGAGCTGCAGAAAGCGATCTCGCAGCCCTTGCGCTGCACCCAGGCTGCCAGATCGCTGCTCTGCAGTCCGATCCTCTTGCATGGGGATCGAGCTACAGAAAATGATCTCGCAGCCTCGGCGCTGCACCCGAGATGCCAGATCGCTGCTTTGCAGTCCTATCTGCCTGCATGCGGATCGAACTGCAGAAAGCGATCTCACAGCCCCGGTGTGGATCACTGCACCCGGGCTGTCAGATCGCTACTTTGCAGTCCGATCCGCCTGCATGACGATCGTGGGATGTTCGTTATGGACTACGTCGGAGGCGATTGAGCGTCGTGGGACCTTCGTTATGGACTACGTCGGATCTTTTTATAATAAAGATGGAGTCTGAATTTTGTTTGTGTTTTTTTTTCCAAATAAAAATATTTTTCTCTGTGTGTATTTATTGACTACTTACCAGAGATTCCTAATGGCGGGTCTAACATTGGCCCAATATTATGAATCTCGGGCTTAGTGCCAGCTGCCAATAAAAAGCTGGCATTAACCCCTTTATTACCCAGTTTACCACCGGCACCAGGGCAACTGGAAGAGCATGGGTACAGCGCCAGAAAATGGCGCTTCAATGAATGCGCCATTTTCTGGGGTGGCTGCAGGCTGCAATTCGCAACATGGGGGGCCCAGAACGCTTGGGCCTTTCCATGCTGAGGATTCCAGCCCCCAGCTGCCTAGTTGTACCTGGCTGGGCCAAAAATATGGCGGAGCCCTATGTCATTTTTTTTCTAGAATTAGTTCTAGAAATAAAAAAAAGGGCTTCGCTGTATTTTTGGTTGCAGCCAGGTACAACGAGGCAGCTGGGGGTTGCTGGCAGTCTGTAGCTGCCAAGTTGTACCTGGCTGGACCAAAAATACTGCGGAGCCCCACGTCATTTTTTTTTTCTAGAATTCGTTCTAGAAATAAAAAAAAATGGGCTTCGCTGTGTTTTTGGTTGCAGCTAGGTACAACGAGGCAGCTGGGGGTTGCTGGCAGTCTGTAGCTGCCAAGATGTACCTGGCTGGACCAAATATATGGCGGAGCCCCATGTCATTTTTTTTTCCTAGAATTAGTTCTAGAAATAAAAAAAAAAGGCCTTCACTGTATTTTTGGTAGCCAGCCAGGTACAACTTGGCAGTTGGCTGACTGGAATCCTCAGCGTGGAGAGACCCAAATGTTGTGGGTCCCCCACGCTGCAAATTGCAACCCACAGCCACCCAAGAAAATAGCGCATTCATTAGAGGCGGCATTTTCTGGTGCTGTACCCCAACTCTTCCAGTTGCCCTTGTGCTGGTGGCACACAGGTTCTCCATATAAGACATGGTGTCCGCTAACAATTTCAATGGAAAATTAGCTCCAATTGTTAACGGAAACCATGTCGGGTATGGAGAGCCCCTCCCTGTGTGCCTGAACATTGGAGCTCCCCCACAAGTGACCCCATTTTGGAAACTAGACCCCCTAAGGAGCGTATCTAGATGCATAGTGAGCACTTTGAACCCCAAGATGCTTCACAATATCATCCATCAAAATGAAAAAGCACTTTTTTTTCCACAAAAAGTTTCTTTTTCATTTTTACGGATCAATTTGTAAAGCACCTGGGGGATCAAAGTGCTCACTATGCATCTAGATACGTTCCTTAGGGGGTCTAGTTTCCAAAATCGAGTCTCTTGTGGGGGAGCTCCAATGTGGAGACACACAGCGGCTCTCCATACGCAACATGGTGTCCACTAACAATTGGAATTATTAGCGGACACCATGTAGGATATGAAGAGCCCCTATGTGCCTAAACTTTGGAGCTCCCCCACAAGTGACCCCATTTTGGAAACTAAACCCCCAAAGGAACGTATCTAGATGCATAGTGAGCACTTTGAACCCCCAGGTGCTTCACAAATTGATCTGTAAAAATGAAAATAGAAAATTTTTGTGGAAAAAAAAGTGCTTTTTCATTTTTATGGATTAATTTGTGAAGCATCTGGGGGTTCAAAGTGCTCACTATGCATCTAGATATGTTCCTTTGGGGGTCTAGTTTCCAAAATTGGGTCACTTGTGGGGGAGCTCCAATGTGGAGACACACAAGGACCCTCCAAACGCGACATGGTGTCCGCTAACAATTTGAATGGAAAATGAGCTCAAATTGTTAGCGGACCCCATGTCGCATTTGGAGGGTCCTTGTGTGTCTCCACATTGGAGCTCCCCAACACGTGACCCCATTTTGGAAACTAGACCCCCAGAGGAACATATCTATATGCATAGTGAGCACTTTGAACCCCCAGGTGCTTCACAAATTGATCCGTAAAAATGAAAATAGAATATTTTTGTGGAAAAAAAAGTGCTTTTTTCATTTTTATGGATGAATTTGTGAAGCATCAGGGGGTTCAAAGTGCTCATTATGCATCTAGATACGTTACTTTGGGGGTCTAGTTTCCAAAATTGGGTCACTTGTGGGGGAGCTCTAATGTGGAGACACACAAGGACCCTCCAAACGCGACATGGGGTCCGCTAACAATTTGAGCTCATTTTCCATTCAAATTGTTAGCGGACACCATGTCGCATTTGGAGGGTCCTTGTGTGTCTCCACATTGGAGCTCCCCAACACGTGACCCCATTTTGGAAACTAGACCCCCAGAGGAACATATCTAGATGCATAGTGAGCAGTTTGAACCCCAAGTGCTTCACAAATTGATCCGTAAAAATGAAAATAGAAAATTTTTGTGGAAAAAAAAGTGCTTTTTAATTTTTATGGATGAATTTGTGAAGCATCAGGGGGTTCAAAGTGCTCACAATGCATCTAGATACGTTCCTTTGGGGGTCTAGTTTCCAAAATTGGGTCACTTGTGGGGGAGCTCCAATGTGGAGACACACAAGGACCCTCCAAACGTGACATGGGGTCCGCTAACAATTTGAGCTCATTTTCCATTCAAATTGTTAGCGGACACCATGTCGCGTTTGGAGGGTCCCTGCGTGTCTCCACATTGGAGCTCCCCAACACGTGACCCCATTTTGGAAACTAGACCCCAAAGGAACGTACCTAGATGCATAGTGAGCACTTTGAACCCCCAGGTGCTTCACAAATTGATCCGTAAAAATGAAAATAGAAATTTTTTGTGTTAAAAAAAGTGCTTTTTCATTTTTATGGATGAATTTGTGAAGCATCAGGGGGTTCAATATGCTCACTATGCATCTAGATATTTTCCCTTGGGGGTCTAGTTTCCAAAATGGGGTCACGTGTTGGGGAGCTCCAATGTGGAGACACACAAGAACCCTCCAAACGCGACATGGTGTCCGCTAACAATTTGAATGGAAAATGAGCTCAAATTGTTAGCGGACCCCATGTCGCATTTGGAGGGTCCTTGTGTGTCTCCACATTGGAGCTCCCCAACACGTGACCCCATTTTGGAAACTAGACCCCAGAGGAACATATCTAGATGCATAGTGAGCACTTTGAACCCCCAGATGCTTCACAAATTGATCTGTAAAAATGAAAAAACACTTTTTCTTTCATAAAAAATTTCTTTTTGCCTACATTTTTTCAGTTTCACATGGGCAAAGGGATAAAATACATCCCAAAATCTAATGGGCAATTTCTTCTGAGTACACCGATACCTTATATGTGGTCATAAACCACTGTTTGGGCACACGGCAGGGCTCAGAAGGGAAGGAGCACCATTTTACTTTTTGAACGGAAAATTGGCTCCAAAATTCAAATGGCGCTCCTTCCCTTCCGAGCCCTGCCGTACGCCCAAACAGTGGTTTATGACCACATATGAGGTATCGGTGTACTCAGAAGAAATTGCCCAACAAATGTTAAGATGCATTTTATCCTGTTGCCCATGTGAAAATGAAAGAATTGAGGCTAAAAGAACATTTTTGTTACAAAAATTAAAATGTCTATTTTTTCCTTCAACATTATTTTAGTTCCTGTGAAGCACCTGAAGGGTTAATAATCTTCTTGAATATAGTTTTGAGTAGCTTGAGGGGTGCCGTTTTTGGAATGGTGTGACTTTGGGGTGTTTTCTGTCATGTACACACCCTCAAAGGGACTTCAAATGTGATGTGGTCACTAAAAAAATGGTTTTGTAAATTTTGCTGGAAAAATGAGAAATTGCTGATGAACTTTGAACCCTTATAACGTCCTACCAAAATTTTTTTTTTCTTCCAAAATTGTGCTGATGTGAAGTAGACATGTGGGAAATGTGATTTGTTAACTATTTTGTGACACATAACTCTCTGGTTTAGCAGAATAAAAATTAAAAATTTGAAAATTGCTAAATTTTCAAAATTTTTGCCAAATTTTTGATTTTTTCACAAATAAACGCAAAAATTATCGACCTAAATTTAATACTATCATGAAGCCCAATATGTCACGAAAAAACAATCTTAAAATCGCTTGGATCCAATGAAGCGTTCCAGAGATATTACCTCATAAAGGGACACTGGTCAGAATTGCCAAAAATGCCTCGGTCTTTAGGGTCAAAATAGGCTCGGTCATGAAGGGGTTAAATAGAGCAAGTAAAAAAAAAAAAAAAAAAAATGAATACTACCTTTTTTGAGTCGTTTTTGGAGTAGCTCCTGGTGATATATAATATATTATATATATATATATATATATATATATATACACATATATATATATATATATAGGACATTAGAATGTATGGATTCTTTTTGATAGACAGTATTCAGCACATCAAAATGAATGGGTTCCTAGTGAAATATATTATTGGGCACATCAGAATTTATGGGTTCCTGGTGATATATATCTGTTTATATATATATATATATATATATATATATATATATATATATAGGACATCAGAATTAAAGGGTTCCTGGTGATATATATTGTTCATAACCTCAGAATGAATGGGTTCCTGGTTATTTATGTTATTTAGCACATCAGGATGTATTGGTTCTTGGTGATATTTATTGAGAACATCAGAATGTATGGGTTCCTGGTGATATATATTTTGAGCACGTAGGAATGTATCGCTTTCTGGTGATTTATATTGAGGACATCAAAATGTATAAGCCACTGGTGATATATTGTCACGTATTGGCTGCCTTCAGCCAACAGGTGCTGCTGCCGGTTTAGTAAACTAAGCCTTTTTCCTTCAGTCAGTGTGAGGCTGTGCAGGTGGAAGTTGCTGAACGTTTGGTGAAAGTGACTCATGGATCAGGGGAGCTGAACGGCTGTGTCTGAGCTGTCTGCTCTCCACACCTCGGCCATAAATAGGTCAGATTCCATCCACCTGATGTCGCTGATTCAGCTCTCTACTGAGCTGATTCCTTGGTGTGCAGATGTTGTTTTAGAGCTGCTGCATTCTTCTTCATTTGAAGCTGCTGGGTTCCCTGGCAGGTGGGTGGAAGTAGGGTCTTTATGCCTAGGGGATTTTCAGGAGCTTAGGGAAAAGGGTGGCGGCTCGGACCTCCTCACCATTAGAGGTACCTCCGAGAACAGGGCAAGTCAGGCTCCCCCAGTATCAGGGTCAGATTAGGCTCTCCTGCCCCCCTTCATCCATCTTCATCCAGCTACCGGAGTCCCTCACCTCCTAAGCGTAACATATATATATATGTATATTGAGGACATCAGAATGTATGGGTTCCTGGTTATATATATTATTGAGCACATCGGAAAGTATGGGTTCCAGGTGATATATATTATTAAGCACATCAGAATATATTGGTTCCTGGTGATATATATTATTCAAGACATCAGAATGTATGGGTTCCTGGGGATATATATTAGTGAGCATATCAGAATGTATGGGTTCCTGGTGATATATATTCAGAACATTAGGGTGTATGGGTTCCTGTTGATATATATTGAGGACATCAGAATGTATGGGCTCCTGGTGATATATAACTTACCACATGTAGCTAAAATACAAATTCAACACAGCACTTGGCAGGAAGTGAACAGACCCTACTTAAATAGAACAAGCAAAAAAAAAAAATTAATGCTACCTTTTTTGAGTCGCTTTTGGAGTAGCTCCTGGTGATATATACCATATATATAGGACATTAGAATGTATGGGTTCTTTTTGATAGACATTATTCAGCACATCAAAATGTATGGGTTCCTAGTGAAATATATTATTGAGCACATCAAAATGTATGGGTTGCTGGTGATATATATTATTGAGCACATCAGAAAGTAGGGGTTCCTGGTGATATATATTATTCAGGACATCAGAATGTATGGGTTCCTGAGGATATATATTATTGAGCATACCAGAATGTATCAGTTTCTTGTGATATAAATTGAGGACATTAGATTGCTTGAGCCCCTGGTGATATATATATATTGAAGACATCAGAATATGTGGGTACCTGGTGATATATTTTATTCAGCACATGAATGTATGGGTTCCTGGTGATATATATAATTAAACACATCAGAATATATCTGTTCCTGGTGATATATATTATTCAGCACATCAGAATGTATGGGTTCCTGGTGATATATATTATTCAGGACATCAGAATGTATGGGTTCCTGGTGATATATATTATTCAGAACATTAGAATGTATGGGTTCCTGGTTATATATAACTTACCACATGTAGCTAAAATACAAATTCAACACAGCACTTGGCAGGAAGTGAACAGACCCTATTTAAATAGAGCAAGTAAAAAAAAAAAAAAAAAATTAATGCTACCTTTTTTGAGTCGTTTTTGGAGTAGCTCCTGGTGATATATAATATATATATATATATATATATATATATACACATATATATATATATATATATATATATATATATAGGACATTAGAATGTATGGATTCTTTTTGATAGACAGTATTCAGCACATCAAAATGAATGGGTTCCTAGTGAAATATATTATTGGGCACATCAGAATTTATGGGTTCCTGGTGATATATATCTGTTTATATATATATATATATATATATATATAGGACATCAGAATTAAAGGGTTCCTGGTGATATATATTGTTCATAACCTCAGAATGAATGGGTTCCTGGTTATTTATGTTATTTAGCACATCAGGATGTATTGGTTCTTGGTGATATTTATTGAGAACATCAGAATGTATGGGTTCCTGGTGATATATATTTTGAGCACGTAGGAATGTATCGCTTTCTGGTGATTTATATTGAGGACATCAAAATGTATAAGCCACTGGTGATATATTGTCACGTATTGGCTGCCTTCAGCCAACAGGTGCTGCTGCCGGTTTAGTAAACTAAGCCTTTTTCCTTCAGTCAGTGTGAGGCTGTGCAGGTGGAAGTTGCTGAACGTTTGGTGAAAGTGACTCATGGATCAGGGGAGCTGAGCGGCTGTGTCTGAGCTGTCTGCTCTCCACACCTCGGCCATAAATAGGTCAGATTCCATCCACCTGATGTCGCTGATTCAGCTCTCTACTGAGCTGATTCCTTGGTGTGCAGATGTTGTTTTAGAGCTGCTGCATTCTTCTTCATTTGAAGCTGCTGGGTTCCCTGGCAGGTGGGTGGAAGTAGGGTCTTTATGCCTAGGGGATTTTCAGGAGCTTAGGGAAAAGGGTGGCGGCTCGGACCTCCTCACCATTAGAGGTACCTCCGAGAACAGGGCAAGTCAGGCTCCCCCAGTATCAGGGTCAGATTAGGCTCTCCTGCCCCCCTTCATCCATCTTCATCCAGCTACCTGAGTCCCTCACCTCCTAAGCGTAACATATATATATATGTATATTGAGGACATCAGAATGTATGGGTTCCTGGTTATATATATTATTGAGCACATCGGAAAGTATGGGTTCCAGGTGATATATATTATTAAGCACATCAGAATATATTGGTTCCTGGTGATATATATTATTCAAGACATCAGAATGTATGGGTTCCTGGGGATATATATTAGTGAGCATATCAGAATGTATGGGTTCCTGGTGATATATATTCAGAACATTAGGGTGTATGGGTTCCTGTTGATATATATTGAGGACATCAGAATGTATGGGCTCCTGGTGATATATAACTTACCACATGTAGCTAAAATACAAATTCAACACAGCACTTGGCAGGAAGTGAACAGACCCTACTTAAATAGAACAAGCAAAAAAAAAAAAATTAATGCTACCTTTTTTGAGTCGCTTTTGGAGTAGCTCCTGGTGATATATACCATATATATAGGACATTAGAATGTATGGGTTCTTTTTGATAGACATTATTCAGCACATCAAAATGTATGGGTTCCTAGTGAAATATATTATTGAGCACATCAAAATGTATGGGTTGCTGGTGATATATATTATTGAGCACATCAGAAAGTAGGGGTTCCTGGTGATATATATTATTCAGGACATCAGAATGTATGGGTTCCTGAGGATATATATTATTGAGCATACCAGAATGTATCAGTTTCTTGTGATATAAATTGAGGACATTAGATTGCTTGAGCCCCTGGTGATATATATATATTGAAGACATCAGAATATGTGGGTACCTGGTGATATATTTTATTCAGCACATGAATGTATGGGTTCCTGGTGATATATATAATTAAACACATCAGAATATATCTGTTCCTGGTGATATATATTATTCAGCACATCAGAATGTATGGGTTCCTGGTGATATATATTATTCAGGACATCAGAATGTATGGGTTCCTGGTGATATATATTATTCAGAACATTAGAATGTATGGGTTCCTGGTTATATATAACTTACCACATGTAGCTAAAATACAAATTCAACACAGCACTTGGCAGGAAGTGAACAGACCCTATTTAAATAGAGCAAGTAAAAAAAAAAAAAAAAAAATTAATGCTACCTTTTTTGAGTCGTTTTTGGAGTAGCTCCTGGTGATATATAATATATATATATATATATATATATACACATATATATATATATATATATATATATATATATATATATATAGGACATTAGAATGTATGGATTCTTTTTGATAGACAGTATTCAGCACATCAAAATGAATGGGTTCCTAGTGAAATATATTATTGGGCACATCAGAATTTATGGGTTCCTGGTGATATATATCTGTTTATATATATATATATATATATATAGGACATCAGAATTAAAGGGTTCCTGGTGATATATATTGTTCATAACCTCAGAATGAATGGGTTCCTGGTTATTTATGTTATTTAGCACATCAGGATGTATTGGTTCTTGGTGATATTTATTGAGAACATCAGAATGTATGGGTTCCTGGTGATATATATTTTGAGCACGTAGGAATGTATCGGTTTCTGGTGATTTATATTGAGGACATCAAAATGTATAAGCCACTGGTGATATATTGTCACGTATTGGCTGCCTTCAGCCAACAGGTGCTGCTGCCGGTTTAGTAAACTAAGCCTTTTTCCTTCAGTCAGTGTGAGGCTGTGCAGGTGGAAGTTGCTGAACGTTTGGTGAAAGTGACTCATGGATCAGGGGAGCTGAGCGGCTGTGTCTGAGCTGTCTGCTCTCCACACCTCGGCCATAAATAGGTCAGATTCCATCCACCTGATGTCGCTGATTCAGCTCTCTACTGAGCTGATTCCTTGGTGTGCAGATGTTGTTTTAGAGCTGCTGCATTCTTCTTCATTTGAAGCTGCTGGGTTCCCTGGCTGGTGGGTGGAAGTAGGGTCTTTATGCCTAGGGCATTTTCAGGAGCTTAGGGAAAAGGGTGGCGGCTCGGACCTCCTCACCATTAGAGGTACCTCCGAGAACAGGGCAAGTCAGGCTCCCCAGTATCAGGGTCAGATTAGGCTCTCCTGCCCCCCTTCATCCATCTTCATCCAGCTACCTGAGTCCCTCACCTCCTAAGCGTAACATATATATATATGTATATTGAGGACATCAGAATGTATGGGTTCCTGGTTATATATATTATTGAGCACATCGGAAAGTATGGGTTCCAGGTGATATATATTATTAAGCACATCAGAATATATTGGTTCCTGGTGATATATATTATTCAAGACATCAGAATGTATGGGTTCCTGGGGATATATATTAGTGAGCATATCAGAATGTATGGGTTCCTGGTGATATATATTCAGAACATTAGGGTGTATGGGTTCCTGTTGATATATATTGAGGACATCAGAATGTATGGGCTCCTGGTGATATATAACTTACCACATGTAGCTAAAATACAAATTCAACACAGCACTTGGCAGGAAGTGAACAGACCCTACTTAAATAGAACAAGCAAAAAAAAAAAATTAATGCTACCTTTTTTGAGTCGTTTTTGGAGTAGCTCCTGGTGATATATACCATATATATAGGACATTAGAATGTATGGGTTCTTTTTGATAGACATTATTCAGCACATCAAAATGTATGGGTTCCTAGTGAAATATATTATTGAGCACATCAAAATGTATGGGTTGCTGGTGATATATATTATTGAGCACATCAGAAAGTAGGGGTTCCTGGTGATATATATTATTCAGGACATCAGAATGTATGGGTTCCTGAGGATATATATTATTGAGCATACCAGAATGTATCAGTTTCTTGTGATATAAATTGAGGACATTAGATTGCTTGAGCCCCTGGTGATATATATATATTGAAGACATCAGAATATGTGGGTACCTGGTGATATATTTTATTCAGCACATGAATGTATGGGTTCCTGGTGATATATATAATTAAACACATCAGAATATATCTGTTCCTGGTGATATATATTATTCAGCACATCAGAATGTATGGGTTCCTGGTGATATATATTATTCAGGACATCAGAATGTATGGGTTCCTGGTGATATATATTATTCAGAACATTAGAATGTATGGGTTCCTGGTTATATATAACTTACCACATGTAGCTAAAATACAAATTCAACACAGCACTTGGCAGGAAGTGAACAGACCCTATTTAAATAGAGCAAGTAAAAAAAAAAAAAAAAAATTAATGCTACCTTTTTTGAGTCGTTTTTGGAGTAGCTCCTGGTGATATATAATATATATATATATATATATATATATACACATTATATATATATATATATATATATATATATATATAGGACATTAGAATGTATGGATTCTTTTTGATAGACAGTATTCAGCACATCAAAATGAATGGGTTCCTAGTGAAATATATTATTGGGCACATCAGAATTTATGGGTTCCTGGTGATATATATCTGTTTATATATATATATATATATATATATAGGACATCAGAATTAAAGGGTTCCTGGTGATATATATTGTTCATAACCTCAGAATGAATGGGTTCCTGGTTATTTATGTTATTTAGCACATCAGGATGTATTGGTTCTTGGTGATATTTATTGAGAACATCAGAATGTATGGGTTCCTGGTGATATATATTTTGAGCACGTAGGAATGTATCGCTTTCTGGTGATTTATATTGAGGACATCAAAATGTATAAGCCACTGGTGATATATTGTCACGTATTGGCTGCCTTCAGCCAACAGGTGCTGCTGCCGGTTTAGTAAACTAAGCCTTTTTCCTTCAGTCAGTGTGAGGCTGTGCAGGTGGAAGTTGCTGAACGTTTGGTGAAAGTGACTCATGGATCAGGGGAGCTGAGCGGCTGTGTCTGAGCTGTCTGCTCTCCACACCTCGGCCATAAATAGGTCAGATTCCATCCACCTGATGTCGCTGATTCAGCTCTCTACTGAGCTGATTCCTTGGTGTGCAGATGTTGTTTTAGAGCTGCTGCATTCTTCTTCATTTGAAGCTGCTGGGTTCCCTGGCAGGTGGGTGGAAGTAGGGTCTTTATGCCTAGGGGATTTTCAGGAGCTTAGGGAAAAGGGTGGCGGCTCGGACCTCCTCACCATTAGAGGTACCTCCGAGAACAGGGCAAGTCAGGCTCCCCCAGTATCAGGGTCAGATTAGGCTCTCCTGCCCCCCTTCATCCATCTTCATCCAGCTACCTGAGTCCCTCACCTCCTAAGCGTAACATATATATATATGTATATTGAGGACATCAGAATGTATGGGTTCCTGGTTATATATATTATTGAGCACATCGGAAAGTATGGGTTCCAGGTGATATATATTATTAAGCACATCAGAATATATTGGTTCCTGGTGATATATATTATTCAAGACATCAGAATGTATGGGTTCCTGGGGATATATATTAGTGAGCATATCAGAATGTATGGGTTCCTGGTGATATATATTCAGAACATTAGGGTGTATGGGTTCCTGTTGATATATATTGAGGACATCAGAATGTATGGGCTCCTGGTGATATATAACTTACCACATGTAGCTAAAATACAAATTCAACACAGCACTTGGCAGGAAGTGAACAGACCCTACTTAAATAGAACAAGCAAAAAAAAAAAAATTAATGCTACCTTTTTTGAGTCGCTTTTGGAGTAGCTCCTGGTGATATATACCATATATATAGGACATTAGAATGTATGGGTTCTTTTTGATAGACATTATTCAGCACATCAAAATGTATGGGTTCCTAGTGAAATATATTATTGAGCACATCAAAATGTATGGGTTGCTGGTGATATATATTATTGAGCACATCAGAAAGTAGGGGTTCCTGGTGATATATATTATTCAGGACATCAGAATGTATGGGTTCCTGAGGATATATATTATTGAGCATACCAGAATGTATCAGTTTCTTGTGATATAAATTGAGGACATTAGATTGCTTGAGCCCCTGGTGATATATATATATTGAAGACATCAGAATATGTGGGTACCTGGTGATATATTTTATTCAGCACATGAATGTATGGGTTCCTGGTGATATATATAATTAAACACATCAGAATATATCTGTTCCTGGTGATATATATTATTCAGCACATCAGAATGTATGGGTTCCTGGTGATATATATTATTCAGGACATCAGAATGTATGGGTTCCTGGTGATATATATTATTCAGAACATTAGAATGTATGGGTTCCTGGTTATATATAACTTACCACATGTAGCTAAAATACAAATTCAACACAGCACTTGGCAGGAAGTGAACAGACCCTATTTAAATAGAGCAAGTAAAAAAAAAAAAAAAAAATTAATGCTACCTTTTTTGAGTCGTTTTTGGAGTAGCTCCTGGTGATATATAATATATATATATATATATATATACACATATATATATATATATATATATATTATATATATATATATAGGACATTAGAATGTATGGATTCTTTTTGATAGACAGTATTCAGCACATCAAAATGAATGGGTTCCTAGTGAAATATATTATTGGGCACATCAGAATTTATGGGTTCCTGGTGATATATATCTGTTTATATATATATATATATATATATAGGACATCAGAATTAAAGGGTTCCTGGTGATATATATTGTTCATAACCTCAGAATGAATGGGTTCCTGGTTATTTATGTTATTTAGCACATCAGGATGTATTGGTTCTTGGTGATATTTATTGAGAACATCAGAATGTATGGGTTCCTGGTGATATATATTTTGAGCACGTAGGAATGTATCGGTTTCTGGTGATTTATATTGAGGACATCAAAATGTATAAGCCACTGGTGATATATTGTCACGTATTGGCTGCCTTCAGCCAACAGGTGCTGCTGCCGGTTTAGTAAACTAAGCCTTTTTCCTTCAGTCAGTGTGAGGCTGTGCAGGTGGAAGTTGCTGAACGTTTGGTGAAAGTGACTCATGGATCGGGGGAGCTGAGCGGCTGTGTCTGAGCTGTCTGCTCTCCACACCTCGGCCATAAATAGGTCAGATTCCATCCACCTGATGTCGCTGATTCAGCTCTCACTGAGCTGATTCCCTTGGTGTGCAGATGTTGTTTTAGAGCTGCTGCATTCTTTTCATTTGAAGCTGCTGGGTTCCCTGGTGGTGGGTGGAAGTGGGTCTTTATGCTGGGCATTTTCAGGAGCTTAGGGAAAAAGGGTGGCGGCTGGACCTCCTCCCATTAGAGGTACCTCCGAGAAAGGGCAAGTCGGGCTCCCCCAGTAATCAGGGTCAGATTAGGCTCTCCTGCCCCTTTCTCATCTTCATCCAGCTACCTGAGTCCCTCACCCCTTTAAGCGTAACATATATATATATTATATTGAGGACATCAGAATGTATGGGTTCCTGGTTTATATATATTATTGAGCACATCGGAAAGTATGGGTTCCAGGTGATATATATTATTAAGCACATCAGAATATATGGTTCCTGGTGATATAAAATTTTCAAGGACATCAGAATGTTGGGTTCCTGGGGATATATATTAGGGAGCAAAATCGGAATGTATGGGTTCCTGGTGAAAATATTCAGAACATTAGGGTGTATGGGTTCCTGGTTGATATATTTTGGGGAAATCAGAATGTTATGGGTCCTGGTGATATATAACTTACCACATGTAGCTAAAAATACAAATTCAACACAGCACTTGGCAGGAAGTGAAAACCCTACTTAAATAGAACAAGAAAAAAAAAAAAAAAAATTATGCTACCTTTTTTGAGTCGGTTTTTGGATTTAGCTCCTTGGTGATATTTACATATATATAGGACTTAAAAATAGGGTTCTTTTGTGACATAAGACTTTAAAAAAAAAAAAAAAAAAAAAAAAAAAAAAAAAAAAAAAAAAAAAAAAAAAAAAAAAAAAAAAAAAAAAAAAAAAAAAAAAAAAAAAAAAAAAAAAAAAAAAAAAAAAAAAAAAAAAAAAAAAAAAAAAAAAAAAAAAAAAAAAAAAAAAAAAAAAAAAAAAAAAAAAAAAAAAAAAAAAATTTTTTTTAAATTATTTTTTAAACCAAAAAATTTTTTTTGGGGAATTATTGAAATTTTAAAAAAATTTTTTAATATATTATAACACAAAATTTAAAGGGTTCCTGGGTTTTTTTTAAAACCCAAATGTGGGTTTTTGGTTATTAGTTTTTCCCCGTGTTTGGTTTTGGTTTTTTTTTAAACATCAAAAATGTGGGTTCCGGGTTTTTTTAAGGGGGAATGTTGGTTTCTGGTGTTTTAAAAAACATCAAAAGGGTATAAAATTTTTGAATATATTTTTTTAATTTTTTTCCCCAAACGGGGTGTTTTTTTGTAAAAACCTTTTTTTTAAAAGGGGGTGTGGGGTTTAAAGGGGGGTTTTTTTTTTAAAAGGTAAATTCAAAGTTTGGGGGTGCCCCCCTTTCCTTTTACAAAAAATTAATTTTTTTGAGCCCTTTTGGGCCTCTTGATTTTTTTTTTAGTTTTTTTTTAAATCTTTTTTTTTTTAAAAATTGGGGTTTCGGGTTTTTGGGGGAAGATTTTTTAAAACATTTTAGGGTTAAAAAAAATTTGGCCCAAATTTCCTCCCATTGGGTTTTAAAAAAAATCCTCCAAAAAAAGGGGGGCCCAGTTAGGTTTTTGTTTTTTCCCCTTCCAAAACCCCCCCCCCTTTTTTTTAAAAAATTTTAAAATATATAGTTTTTTGGGAAAAATTCAGAATTTTTGGGTTCCCGGTTTTATTTATTGAAAACATCAGAAAGTATGGGTTCCAGGTGATAATATTTTAAAACACAGAATATAGGGTTCTGGTGAAAATTTATTAGGACATCAGAATGAGGGTTTCCCCGGGGGGAAAAATTTTTGTGAGCATTAGAATGTAGGGGTTTCCCGGTAAATTTTATTATTCAGAAAATTGGGTGATGGGTTCCTGTTATTTATTGAACAGAAATTAGGGCCCCGGTAAAAATTAACTTACCACATGTAGCAAAATAAAATTCAACACAGATTGGGGGGAAAGTGAACATCCCCTATTAAAATAGAGCAAGAAAAAAAAAATAAAAAAAAAAAAGTACCTTTTTGGCGTTTTTGGGTACTCCTGGTGATTTTTTCATAAATATATTTATAGCAAAAATATATGGGTTTTTTTGATACATTTTCAGACACAAAATGAGGGTTCCTATTGAAAAAAAATTTAGGAAAAACACAAAAGAGGGGGGTTTTGCGGGAATATATTTTGGAAATCAGAAAGTGGGGGTTCCTGGGATAATATTATTCAGGAATCAGAATGAAAGGGCCTTTTAGGATTAATTTATTGGCCCCCAAAATTTACGTTTTTGTGATATAAATTGGGAATTAGATTGCTTGCCCCCCGGTGTTAATATATTGAAGACCAAATATGGGGTCTGGTGATATTTTTTTTTTAAAAAACATGAATGTAGGGGTTTTCCGGGTGATATAAAAAATTTTAAAAAAATCAAATTTTAAATGTTTTCCGGGTTTGATATATTTTTTTTTAGGAAATCTTTTTTAAAAGGGGTTTCCCCGGGGGGTATTTATTATTAGGACAGGGGGAATGTATGGGTTCCTGGTGATATATATTATTCAGAAAATTAGAATGTAGGGGTTTCCCCTGGTTATTTTTTAACTTCCCAAAAATGAAAAAAAAAACCCCAAAAAAAAACCCCCGCACTTGGCGGGAAAAAGGGGGAACAGCCCCTATTTAAATAGGAAAAAAAAAAAAAAAAAAAAAAATTAATGCTCCTTTTTTTTGGCGTTTTTGGAGTACCCCTTTTTGGTGATATATAATATATATAAAATTTTTTATTTTATAAAATTTAACATATATAAAAATATATAAAAAAAATTTTATATAAAAAGGAAAAAAAAATGAAAGGGGTTTTTTTTGGGGATAGCCCGTATTCAGCACATAAAAAAAAAAGGGGTTTTCCTAGTGAAATATATTTTTGGGATTTCGGAATTTTGGGGGGGGTTTCCCCCGGGTGATAAAAATCTTTTTAAATATTTTATATATTTTTAAAAAAATTTTATAAATATATATATATGGGGGGAAAATAAAAATTTTTAAAGGGGGTTTCCTGGTGATAAAAATTGTTCAAAAACCTCAAAAAAAGGGGAAGGGGTTTTCCTGGTTTATTTTTTTTTATTTTTAGCAAAACCCGGGTTTAAACCCCAAAGCCTTTTTTTTCAAAAAATTTTGGGTTTTTGAAAAGGGGGAAATTTTCCCAAAAACTTTTTTTGGGGGGAAAATTTTAAATTTTAAAGGGGATTGGGGGGGAGCTGAGCGGCTGTGTCGAGCTTTCCCCCCTCTCCACCCCGGGGGGCCCCAATAAATCCCCCAGTTTTACCCCCCTGATTTCGTTTTTTTTCAGCTCTCTACGGGCTGTTCCTTGGTGTGAAAAATTTTTTTTTAGAGCTGCTGTTTTTTTTCTTCTTTTTAAGCGGGGGGGGTTTCCCGGGGGGCCCGGGGGGGGGGGAAAGTGGGGTTTTTATGCCTGGGGGTTTTTTGGGAGCTTGGGAAAAAAAAGGGGGGCCCCGGCTCGGAAACCCCCCCAATTTTTAAAAGGGTCCCCCCGAAACGGGAAAAAGGGGCGGGCCCCCCCATTTTTCGGGGTCAGATTGGGCTCCCCCCCCCCCTTTTTTTTTCCATCTTCATCCAGCTCCCGGGAGTCCCCCCTCCTAAGCTAAATTTTTTATATATTTTTTTTTGGGGGGCCCTCAAATGTATGGGTTCCTGGTTAAAAAATTTTATTGGGGCACATCGGAAAGGGGGGGTTTTCCCAGGTGATAATTTTTTTTTAAAAGCACATCAGAATTTTTGGGGGTTTCCCCGGGGGTGATAAATTTTTATTAAACCCCCATCAGAATGTAGGGGTTTCCCGGGGATAAAATTTAGTGAGCAATAAAAAATGGGGGGGTTTTCCCGGGGGGTGATATAAAATTAAAAATTTTTTGGGTGGGGGGGGTTTCCTTTTGATATATTTTGGAAAATAAAGGAATGTAGGGGTCCTGGTGATTAAAATTTTAACCCCATGTACTAAAAAAAAAATTTCCCCAACACAGCATTTGGCGGGAAAATTTAACCCCAACCCAAAAAAAAAAAAAAAAAAAAAAAAAATTTTAATGCTACCTTTTTTGGGGTTTTTTTTTTGGAGTAGCTCCGGGGGATTTTATAATAAATATAGGACATTAGAATTAGGGTTCTTTTTGTTAGACTTTTAATTCAAAAATAAAAATGGGGGGTTTTCCTATTTTAAATTTTGAGAAAAATAAAAAAAAAAGGGGTTTTTTTTTGGGGGGGAATTTTTTTAAAATTGGGGGCCACATCAAAAAGAAAGGGGGTTCCTGGTGATATTTTTTTTTTTTCAGGCCCCCCCAAATGTAGGGGTTTCCTTTGAGGATTTTTAAATTATTGAGAAAAACCAGAATGTAGGGGGTTTTTTTGATATAAATTGGGGGAAAAGGGGGATTGCTTCCCCCCCTTTTGGTTTTAATATAAAAATTTTTTGGGAAAAATTTTTCAAAATAGGGGGGTCCCTTTGGGGGATTTTTTTTATTAAAAAGCCCCAGGAAAAAAAATTTTTTCCCTGGGGGTTTAATTTTAATTTAAAAAACCCCATCAAAATAAAATGTTTTTCCTGGTGATATATATTATTAAACAGACATCTGAAATGTATGGGGTTCCGGTTTGATTTTAAAATTTTAATTCAGGGACAATCAAATGTATGGGTTCCTGGTGATTTTAATTTTTCCAAGAAAATTGAAAATGTAGGGTTCCGGTTATTTTTAAAAATTCCCAAAAATTAGAAAAAAGGGTTAAAAAATTCAACCCCGCATTTGGGCGGGAAAATTTAAAACCAGACCCTACTTAAATAGAGCAAGTAAAAAAAAAAAAAAAATTAATGCTACCTTTTTAGCATCGTTTTTGGAGTAGCTCCTGGTGATATATATATATATTAAAATTATATATATATATATATATATATATTACCATATATACTACTTATTAATCCGCAGTTGGGATTCGGGCGTTGTAGCCGAATCCCAACATGCTTTGCGCGGACTGCGAGTGATGACGCGCAGCTCTCACAAAAGCCGCAGACCGCACACTCTAAAAAAAAAAACCTCTACCCCTACCCGAGCCCGCGCTGTCTCCGCCGTCTTTTCCCCGTGTTCTGCCGTGTTCGCTAGGCTCCCGGTGGCTGTGAGGCCCCGTGCCTGCAGTGTCTTCATCTCCCTGAGAGATGAAGGCCTGTGGTGATGTCAGTCACGGGGACACCAGCTTACTCAGGCAAATCGCGGGTCACGTGACTCTGACATCACCACAAGTCCTTCACTCTCAGTAGATAGAAGATCACTGCAGCACCGGGCCTGCACAGCCCGGGAGTACGGAGACGGCGAACACGCAGAAGACGGCGGGTCGGTGAGGT
Organism: Allobates femoralis; assembly: GCA_033576535.1. Taxonomy (NCBI): domain Eukaryota; kingdom Metazoa; phylum Chordata; class Amphibia; order Anura; family Aromobatidae; genus Allobates; species Allobates femoralis. Next base: position 2,597 of record JARQOC010000138.1, on the reverse strand, counting down.
GAGCATAATCTTTTTTTTTTTTTTAAAACCCTTTGCACGAGCGCACCACGACACCCTGTAACTCCACCACCACCAAAACGCCTGTACCCCTTTGCCCACCACAGACGCCTGTATACTCCCCAACCACCACACACGCCTGTATACTCTGCCACACACACGCCTGTACACTCTGCCACCACCACAGACGCCTGAAATCTCCACCACCCCACAACGCCTGTATACTCTGCCACCACACACGCCTGTACACTCGGGCCACCAACACACGCCTGTACACTCTGCCGCCCCCAAACCACACACACCTGTACAACTCTGCCCGCCACCACCACACGCCTGTACACTCTGCCGCCACCACCACACCACGCCTGTACACTCTGCCGCCACCACACACCGCCTGTACACTCTGCCCCCACCACCACAACGCCTGTACACTCTGCCGCCACCCCCACACACGCCTGTACACTCTGCCGCCACCCCCACACGCCTGTACACTCTCCCACCACCACACACCCCTTTGTTACACTCTGCCACCACCACCCCACGCCTGTACACTCTGCCACCACCCCCACACACCCTTTTACACCCCTGCCACCACCACAGACGCCTGTATACTCTGCCGCCACCACCACACTGCCTGTATACTCTGCCGCCACCAGCACAGATGCCTGTATACTCTGCCCCCACCAGCACAGACGCCTGTATAACTTCTAGCCACACACACATGCCTTTTATACTCTGCCGCCCCCAGCACAGACACCCTGTAACTCTGCGCCACCACCACACACGCCTGTAACCTCTGCGCCACCACCCCCAACGCCTGTACACTCTGCCGCCAACACCACACCACGCCTGGTACACTCTGCCCCACCACCACACACGCCTGTACACTCTGCCCCCCACCACCAACAGCCTGTACACTCTGCCGCCACCACCCAACAACGCCTGTACAATTTTGCCACCACCACACACGCCTTTTCACTCTGCCACCACCACACACGCCTGTACACTCTGCCGCCACCACACACCCCTGTACACTCTGCCACCACCACACACGCCTGTACACTCTGCCGCCACCAAAACCGCCTGTACACTCTGCCGCCACCACACACGCCTGTACACTCTGCCGCCCCACAACACGCCTGTACACTCTCCCGCCCCACCCCCTACACCGGACCCCCTGTACACTCTGCCGCCACCACACACGCCTGTACACTTGCCCCACACCACAACACGCCTGTACACTCTGCCCCCAAACCACACACCACCCCCCCACGGCTGTATACTCTGCGCCACCCACCACACCGCCTGTATATTTCTGCCGCCACCAGCACGAGCCTGTATACTCTGCCGCCACCAGCACAGACGCCTGTATACTCTGCCACACCACACATGCCTGTATACTCTGCCGCACCAGCACAGACGCCTGTATTATTTCTGCCCCACCCCACCCCTGCCTGTATACTCTCCCGCCACTCCAGCACAGAGCCTGTAACTCTGCCGCCACCACCACACACGCCTGTACACTCTGCCGCCCCCACCACAACGCCTTATACTCTGCCCCCCACCACAACGCCTGTAACTTCTGCCGCCACCACCCCACACGCCTGTATACTCTCCCCACCACCACACACGCCTGTACACTCTGCCCCACACCACCCCACGCCTGTACACTCTGCCACCAAACCACACACGCCTGTACACTCTGCCACCACCACACACGCCTGTACACTCTCCCCCCCGCCACCACCACACACACGCCTGTACACTCTGCCCCACCACCACACACGCCTGTACACTCTGCCCACCACCACACACGCCTGTACACTCTGCCGCCCACCTCACCCTCTGTAACTTGCCCACCCCCACACACGCCTGTATACTCTGCCGCCCCCACCACACACGCCTGTATCACTCTGCCGCCCCCACACACGCCTGTATACTCTGCCGCCACCAAAACAACGCTGTATACTCTGCCGCCACCACAAAACGCCCTGTATACTCTGCCCCCACCCACAGCCTGTATACTCTGCCAACCACCACAAAACGCCTGTATACTCTGCCGCCACCACCACACCCCCTGTATACTTGCCACCACCACACACCCTGTATACTCTGCCCCACCACCACAGACCTGTATACTCTGCCGCCACCACCACACCGCCTGTAAAACTCGGGCCGCCACCACACACACGCCTGTTATCTCTGCCGCCACCACCACACACGCCCGTATACTCTGCCACCCACCCCCAACAGCCTGTATACTCTGGCCACCCCCAAACACACGCTTGTAACTCTGCCCACCAGCCACAGATGCCTGTATACTCTGCCACCACCACACATGCCTGTAAAATCTGCCGCCACCACCACACACGCCTGTACACTCTGCCCCACCACCACACCCTGTAACTCTCCCAAACCACCACACACGCCTGTACACTCTGCCACCCCCACACACGCCTGTACACTCTGCCACCACCCACACACGCCTTTTAACTCTGCCCCACCACAAAAGCCTGTACACTCTGCCGCCACCACACACGCCTGTACACTCTGCCCCACCACACACGCCTTGTAACTCTCCCAAAACCCCAAAACCCCCC